>CAUYQV010125949.1:0-40556 GCA_963574575.1 Galagoides demidoff
GTACAGTGTGGGGTTTTCACATGCAATCCAAAATACTTCCATCAAACTGATCAACACAGCCTTCATGTCATTTTCTCAGTTATAGTTTTAAAACATTCTGATTCTACTCTTAGAGAGTTTCACTTGTACCCCTGTAAGATAAACCTCAAAAATGGTCCCTCCAGGATTTTATTACAACCTTGAGCATACTCTTCATGTCTCTGAACCTCAGTTTTATACTTTGAAACATCTGTACAATGGAGCTTTTGGCAATGCTTACCTCCCAAGGCTTGAAAAGGCATGAGTATGTGAATTGTAAATGATGGTAAAAATGCAAAGAGTAACACTAACCTTTACTATTGCTACCCGCTTCTTCCTCTCAGGAAATGCTTTTTCTCAGCTCCCCTTTCTTCTTTGTCCCTCCTAGAGGAGCAGAGACTCACTCAGGGTTTTGATCGAAATGAGTTTTGATGGCTTGGATGCTTTCAGAGCCGCCCACTCTTCCTCCTCCCACCCTGCTGAGCTGACAATTTTGCATGACATCAATTCCTCTGACAGCAGTGTAAACAGATGGTGGTCCCTGCTGCCCGGGTGCTGGGGAGCGATACCATGGTAACCTGCTAAACTGTGACAGGTGCCAGGACGGTGGGAAATCCAGGACCTTCAGACACAATGCACATGGCTTGGGTGGCAGGCCCTGGGCTGTGGGTTCATCTCAGACACAGTGAGGGCATGGGCTTGAGTACAGACCCTGCCCCTTCCTAGTTGTGGGATCGTGGCTGAACGGCTTTCTCTGTGTGCTTATTGGGGCAACTGCCCACATGCAGCAGGTGTAACAAGGATTTTGGATGAGTGCCTCCATTGAAGATGGTTACACTGCTGCCCAACAAGAGTTTGATCAATTAATAAGCAAATGGATGAATGGGACCTCGGGGATCAACTCCCTGGAAACTGGTTGGAAACTGGACCCCTCACAGGTCCTGGTTGGAAGAAGGACACCACGCATGTGGATCTGAGAGGACAGGGGCCTGAGGTGGCAGCTCCCAAGGGCCATCCCAGCTCATTCTCATAATAGTTAGGACCAAATGCTTTGCAAGTGGTGGGAATCTCCAAATCAGCATTCTTAGCTGGGAAAATGGTGAGTGAGCGTGGGCTTATGGAATCAGTTTTTTTCCTAATTCTACTTGTGCCTCAGTTTCCTAAATTATTCTTTCCTTTATCCTTACTGAGATTGAAACTCTACTTTAAACCATTGCAAGTTCAGAGCGGGCCAGCGCTTTGACTAAGGCCACATAGCCAACCATACAAACCACCTGCTCCTGGGTTGGCCTCCCCGAGTCTGCAGCCAGGCTCCATGGCTGGAAGGCCCTCCTCAACCTCCATCAGCCCTATGACCTTGGCTCTTCCACAGGCTGCCTCAGACCAGCATCTCTTTCTCCTTTCTTATCTGCTCTGTTGTCCCACAGGCCTTCAGACTGGGTTTGCCCCTGCTTGAGTAAGGAATATGGCAAAGACATGAAGCAAAGCCAGGCTGACTCTGCCACTGACTGACTGCTGAGGCAAGCCATTTCTGTTTTGGAGGCCAGTTCCTCCGCAAATCAAATGGGAAAGATGATTTGGATGGATTAAGTAGATAACATCTGCAAAGTGCACAGACGGGTGCCTGGCATGCAGCAAAGCTTCAATATAAGGCGTGCCATGTTTGTTATTATTAATAGGAGAACCCTTCCATCTTGCTATCCACAAATGGGATTAACTTCAAGCAAGATACAGACTGGCATATCACAGGCATAGGGATGGCTGAACATAGGACAAAGTGTGTGATTTTGGACAAACCACTTACTGTCTCTGAGTATCTGTAAAATGGAGCTAATTGTCCCCCTTTGCAGAGTTGTCATGAGGACCGAATGGGGCCCTGGAGCCCTGGAGCAGGGCCTGGCCAACACAGGTGCTCAGTATATAACTTGATGTTGCCTGTGAGAAGTTCTCTGGGAATGAGGCTTATTTCAATTCTATTAAAGACCAGTAGGGGATATCTCATAGTGCATTCCTAGAAGGTGGCAGTTTAGCCTCAGCTTGGTCACCTCTAGTGACAGGAAACTCCGGTTGGGCAGCTTTGTTGGTTGTAACCGTCTATCGTGTTCACTTGTTTCCATGCTGCTTCTTCCCTAAAGTCTCTGCCCTCAGGGCCACGAGGACCAGATTTCCTTCTGTCTCTAGGTGTGTGGCAGTCCATTCTTCTGAGCCCAGCAGAACCAGAACGGAGCAGGTGACCCAAGCAGCTATCCTAGTGATACCCCCTTCCCCTGCTTCCCTAAGAGCTCTTGACCTTGTTGGCCAGGCTGGAAGGTTTGAGAGCTGGCAGGCAAGCATAAGAGATTGTCGTTGGGCAGGCTAAATGGGCCATCTGTCTTGGCTGAATTCCAGGGCTGTGTCCGTGGTGGAGGACCAGGACATTGCTGGTCCCAGGGTGCAGACCATAGTGTGAGCCATGTGCTCTCACAGGCCCAGGTCTGAGTCCAGCTCTCCTAGTTATGGCTGAAGGTTGGGGCAGGGGTGAGGGTGAGAAGTATGGCAATAATTCCTGCCTTGCAGGGTTCTTCTAAGAATTAAATGATCAGAGATTCTTTAATGTCTAACATGGTTCCTGAAACCTGCTAATAAACTTTTTTTTTCTTTCTTTTAAATCGTAATCAGTAAATGGGTTAATCTGCTGCAGAGGGAAGCTTCAAATAAACTAAGCTTTTAAAAATTCATTACTGTTTCGGCTTCAAGGTTTAAAAAAAATTATTTATGCTTCTTTTAAAATTCATCAGCCTGGGGCAAACTGGCTGCCTTAATAACAGCACTAAGAAAATGTTGATAAGGTTCTGCCAGTAACAGATAGTTCTCTGGCAAGGAGACAGAATCAGAGCAGTTTCTGGAGACTTCCAGTCGGTCTCCTCTTTTGGTTTTCCAGCCAGATCAGACACCTCCCAGTCCTGTTGCATGGCTGTATCAGCCACACAGATGGTTCCCACCTTCCCTATAGGAAAAGGGGGAAATTGAAAGGAGGGCAAGTGAGGAGCCTGAAGAAAGGAGGAGGTGGGCCAGAAACCCATCCTACTTGTGTTCTAGGTTCTGGATAAAATTTGGGGGCTTGGCCTATTTACTTTTTTCCCTTTTGTCCTCATTTCTGTCCTGCATTATTAGATGGTCCTTCCCTTTCATTCTGGTCCTGAACAAGTCATAGAATCCTGAATTTGGAAGTAAACTGAGACACTGCTAGAGCAGTTCTCTGAAGGAAGACCAGTCACCCAGGGACCCCGAACACTTTCTTGGTGGTTGAGGTCATCACCTTGCAAAACAGCTCAGGATGGGGGAAGGCCAGCGAGGCACAGGTGAAGAAACCTGGATTCTAGTCTTGCTTTGGTGCAAAGTGGCTATGTGACTTTGGGCAAGGGGCTTCCCCTCTCTGGACCTCCATTTCCTCACATGTCAAATAGGAGAGTAGCCTTGCTGATAGCGATAATCTAAAAGTCATTGCTATGAGGGTGCCTTTTACACTTAGATTCTGAGTTAAGTGTGTCACATAAATCATCTGTTTTAACTCTCCTAACAACTCTTAGGGTTCTTTGGAAATCCCAAGTGCCAATAAAGATCATATTAAATCTTAGGTCTTTTGTGTATCTGAATGTTATCCAAGCCACACTTTTACATATTTACAGACATCAGACTCTTGATAAAGAACAAGGAGTTTCCAATTAGATACAGTATCAGATAAAGTATCATACAGTTTTGCTGTATGTAATAGAAATACCAAAGTAGCAGTGCCTTAAACACATAAGGTTTATTTTATTGCATAAGAGTAGTTTGAAAGTTAGCAGTACAGAGTCGGTATGGCAGTTCCAGAGACTCAACAAGGGCCCAGGCTCCTTCCATCTTTATGCTCTACTGTTTAGAACTTCCATGCTCAAGGTCACCACAAGGTCCAACAAAACTTCTGGGACTCCAGGCATCACAGTTCCACATGAAGTGGGAAGAAGTGGAAGAGAGGAGGGAGTGCACTTCTGGCTGCGTCTGCTCCCTTTAAGCAGTCTTCCTCCACTTTCACATCCTTGGCTGGAACTCAGCCGTGTAGTTGAGTTAGCATACCTAGCTGCAAGGGAGGATGGCAAACGTCGTCTTTTAACTGGGCACCCTGCCACCCTGAATAACATCTGGGTTCTGTTGCTAAGGAAGAAGAAGAGAAGACATCCCAGCTAGCACATGGGAGGCCTCCCTCTATGTGCACAGGCCTATCTGTATAACAACAGGCAGACCAAGCAGACCATTTTTTTTCGGAAGTATTTTGCAAAATGCATTAATTTTTGTAGAAGCATTAATGTAGCTGTTTGAACTACAACATAAAGTACCAATATCCATATTAGTTAGGATTCTTTCATTTCCAAGTAACAGAAGACCCATCTTCAACTGGCTTAAATGATGACATTTATCAACCTGAATACTTCACTTCTAGACAATCTTGGGGTCTATCTACCTATCTGTTCTCTCTCTTTTCAAAAACAGAGTCTCACTGTTTCTGAGGCTAGAGTGCCACAGTGTCACCTTAGCTCACAGTAACTTCAAATTCTTAGGCTCAAATGATCTTTCAGCCTCAGCCTCCCCAATAGCTTGGACTATAGGCACCCCCCATCATGCCTCACTAATTTTTCCATTTTTAGTAAAGACAAGGTGTTGCTCTTGCTCAGGCTGGTCTTGAACTCCTGAGCTCCAGGGATCCTCCTGCTTTGGCCTCCAAGCATGCCAGGATTACAGACGTGAGCCACCATGCCCAGCCATTATCTGTTTTCTTTTCTTTTTTGAGACAGTCTCACTTTCTTGCCCTCAGTAGAGTGCCATGGTGTCATTGGCTTCTTCCCTAAGCCAGAAGCAAATGGTTGCACTGTTTCTAGGATTCACACTCAGACACAATAATATCCAGTTAGAGAAATGAGAATGTGATTTCCGGTGACTCTAAGGAGCTACAAAATTTTCTCAAATGTTTCTCATGCCTCCTTGGTGGCCATGATTCGATTAGATGTCTACTCCTGGAGAAACTACTGGAAAGGGGTGAGGGCAGTTAGACTACCTCGGGGGTGGGATAAGCTTCCCTGAAGCTTGTGGCTACATAGGCAAGTAGTATATACCTGGACAAAATTGGGGTTCTGTGAGTATGGACCAAAGAGTGATGGAAGACAGACAACTATGTTCCTCATAGCTGAGAGCACAAGTGTTATCACCTCCATTTTGCAGCAAGGGAATTGAGGCTTAGAGAGGTAAAGTAATTTGTTGAAGGCTACACAGACAGTAAGTGGCAGAGCTAGAGTCTGAATTAGGGGATGCCATCCCAGATCTGACATACTTAGCGTTGCATGCTGTGGTCATAGAAGAAACAGCCTCAATCATCATTTCTGTCAATGTTTTCCAAACTTCAGCCATTTTCCTACCACCTTTGTAATTCCCCAGCCCCACATTACTTACATCTGTACAATGACTCACTCAATGTTCTTATAAGATAATATCATCATTTATTTTTGCTAAGATAAACTCACTATTCTTGTGGAAACAATTGCATTTTAAGAGGAAAATAAAACACTGGCATAAATAGAAAACTAGTATTGCTTGCCAGAATTAGAAGGTAATCATAAAAATAAATATGATGAAAACAAACACTCATTCTATTCTAGCAAGATACTATTCCTTATTGGGCTCAAGTGAGGGACCATTCTGAGGGAATGAGGAGAGCATTAGAGATTCACCAGCACCAAAAGGAGACTTCCTCCTTGATATAGCAAAAGGAATTAGAGAGAGTGGGGAAATGCCCTATTCTCTGACTGTGCTATTCAGTTTCACTTAGGGCTGCTCCATGTACATCTGCAATCATTCCACATGCCATTCTTTGACACATTTTACTTACATTGCACACTTAATCAGTTACTGATAGCCATGTTACATACCATGTCAAAATCTCAGAATCATACGACAGCTCTGATGGTCATTTCAGAAAAAGAGTTCCAAAATTGAAGGGTGGACTAGGCTCTGGCATGAGTGCAAAGCTTCCCAAGGGGAGTACCTCAAAGGTGACCATAGTGATATTCAGTAATGAGGTGTATAGCACTTTTTCTAGGATGAGTTCATGAACTCAATTGTTAGACCTCTTACAGCAATAAGCAGTCATTCCCAGAGATCTGTAGGCCAGCTGATGCTCCAGTGATCTAGGCTGGGATTGATTGGGGGATTCTGCTGTCTAGTTTAGAATAGGGCTGATAACCTTTTCTGCAGAAGTTCAGAAAGTAAACATCTTAGACATTGTAGACCGTACAGTCTTTGCCACAACGACTCAACCCTGCTGTTTTAGTGTGAAAGCAGCCGCAGACAGACCAGTCATAAATGAATAAGCATGGCAGTATTTCAATAAAACTTTATTCACAAACTCTGAAATTTAAATGAAATACAATTTTCACATGACACAAAATTTATGTAGTATTTGTCTTCTGACTGTTTCTAACCATTTAAAAATGTCAAACTGGTTCTTTGCTCTAGGGTCATACAAAAATGGGCAGCATGCTGGATTGGACTTGAGGATCATAGTTCATTGATCCCCCTGGTCTAAAACAAAATGCTACCTCTTCCAGGTCTGGCATCATGAGTGTGGGACCCATGGGCCCACACTTTGTTGAATGTTGTGCTGTAGCTGTTGTGAAATTTTTGATACTTTTTGAACAAGGGAACCTGTATTTTCATTTTGCAGAGGGGCCTGAAAAGTATGTAGCCATTCTTGGCCTGTACACACAAGATAAGTAGAGACAAGGAGAATGATCATCCAACATGGGTCTTACTGGTGCACAGTCCCCTCATGATGACGCAGAGATGAAGGAGGCAAATGCAAACACCTGTGCCTTTTTTTTTTTTTTTTTGAGACAGAGCCTTCCAAGCTCCTCCCCTGGGTAGAGTGCCATGGCATCACAGCTCATAGTAACCTCCAACTCCTGGGCTCAAGCGAGTCTCCTGCCTCCGCCCCCAAGTAGCTGGGACCACAGGCGCCCACCACAACACCCGGCCATTTTTTGGTTGCAGCCATCACTGTTGTTTGGCGGGCCTGGGCTGGAGGTCTTGGGGGCCCCATGGAAAAAATGGAATGGTTCCTGTGTCACAGTGTCAGAGTGAGAGGCAGTGGGAGCCTGCGGGCGGGGGGTGGGGAAAGGTCGAGACCAGCCTGGGGAAGAGGGAAGCGGCTCCAGGCAAATGAGGCTTTAAACTCGGCAAGCCATCCGCTGAGCAGCCCCGCTCACCTCTTCACTATCATCACAGCAATAGAGAGAGGCACAAAGGCACTTACTGAAAGGCAGTGACTTATGCTCTGGGAAGACTGACCACACACCACTGAAAATCACTAGACAAAAATGTCAGAGACTTTGCGCAGGCCCCATAATGCCAAGGTGCGTAACTTTGTCAGCGTAAGGACAACAAAAACCATGAGAAATGAAAGCTCAAGAAAATAAAAGGTCTAAACTTGGTGATTTCTGACGTGGCACATGGCTGGAATTTAAACAGACATTTCCTCTCCAAGGTGACTACTTTTATTATAAGAAATAAGATCTAAATTACAAGACCTTCCTTGGCGATTTCTTCTTGCCTTTTTTGAGCAGCTCTACATGGAATAGCAGAAGAAAACGCCCACAAAGCGCGGGTGTCAGAGTGTCTCTGTGCCTCGGCGGGACCTGGGCCTCCTTTGCTGAGAAGGTGGTTTTAAAAGAAGAGTTGGGTGACAGCAGCACAACACACAGCAAAACAATTCCAACCAGAAACACAGGCCCTGGGACTTCAATCATGAGAAACAGCCAGTCAGAACTACGAGTGGATTAAAAGAGAGGAGGTGGCCTTTACCAACTGTGGGCGTGGTGGCTGCACTCAGGGAGTTGGTGGACGAGATTGAAGACGTGCTCTCAGCCCGGGCTAAGGGCGCTATCGGAGGAGGGCTGGAAGAGTGAATGGGAGGGCTAAAAGGTCTGGACTGCGGGGAGAAGAAAAGAGACGGCAGGTTAGATCAGCTGCAATGGTTTGTTGCATATTTTCAATGCCTCCCAGCCCCGGACATGACACCGAGGACACCGTTTTTACTCCAACACTGACTATCTCCAGGACTGTGGAATGGAGCTAGAGGGACTGTAAATACCACGCTAAGCTCACAAGGTGTCTGAGGCTTTGAGAAGCCGGGATCTGAGGCACAGCCAGTGGGTCCGTTTCAGGACTGTGAACTCACATACCCCCAGGGATTGAGCGGGTAACACCGTGTGTCCATCTAAAGACAGTGAAATACAAAATACCACGCTGTGCCCGTCAAGCCAAATACTGTGAACAGCATCAGTTTGTGACTCCTGTGTGCAGATGCCAAAGACATTCACCACGGCCACGGGTCCCCTAACCGTTCACACGGGGTTTCCACCTCTCAGCACCAAAGCACAAGGTCAGCCACCGAGTTATCCCTACGTTCTGGGGACGGCAGCCAGGGCTTGCCCTCCCTTGGAGTCTTCTGAAGTCAGACAGTTATTGTTACACAGTCTTTCTAAAGGATTTAGAACAATTGAAACTTACTACTGTCACTGGCATCCAACCTTCTGGGGCAGAGCCCAGGGCCCAACTGGCCAATTGCTATCATTTTAGACCTTGGCTTGAATGACAGTGGAGATGTCAGGAAGGAGGGACTGTCTGCAGTGACTGTCTTTCTGATGCCACCTGCAAGGGCAGCTGGTACAAGTGCTCTAGATGCTGAGACTTGGACTTGAGATGTCCTACGTTAAGGTGCTTTTGGGTGTCTGGGAATCATTCTCACCCTGGGTCTCTGGGCAGGACAGGGCAGAGGGGGACATACCACGTCTCCAACTCCAGGCTTCCCGGGAGGTAGCTTTGGCCGAGACGGAGGCCGTGGAGGAGGCGGAGGTGGGGTGGTGCTGCTGCAGGGAGCCAGCGGGGTGGCCGGTCGGGCTGGGGACGATGACCCTGGAAAACAAGGGGGCATCAGAACAGCCGGAACCCAGTGCAGAGCTCTGCCAGCAGGGGCAGCTCCAGCCCAGACCTTCTGTTTTTCACGTGCGCTGTTACCACATTAAACACTGAAGCGTATGGTTTTTTTTTTTCAATAAAGAAAAAAAAAATCCCTCCGTCCAACTCTGCGTGGTGGCGGAAGCTGAGGCGAATGGCCTCCTCTTGTCATGTGACCCCAGTGAAAGGTAAATCCATTTACTCCCCGGGACAGAAGGCACATCCTGAGGCTCTTCACCAGTGGTTGGTGATTCCCATTTCAACTGTATGTGCTACCAATTTACGGTAATTCTCCTGCTTTCTCATGTATTTAGAATTTGTTTATGTCCAAGGAAAACACAGGAGCACTGGCTTTCTCAGTGTGCCCACATAGCCGGTGGTGAGCAGAGGGCAGGATATAAGAAAGCAAGTCGGATGTTGCCTGAGTGCTTCGTATTTAAAATCTTTGTTCATTGCCCCTTCTCAACAGGGATGCTCTTTCATTACACTTAAAATCATAACAGAAACACACTGCACTTATGGGATTCTAGTTTGCAAAGGAGGGTGTGTAGGGATCAGTCAACCTAGAATTTGGCCATGAGGATGATGAAATGACCTCTTGGATTGACTTTTCCGGCTGTCAATGACAAGCGTATGACACACAGAGGACACGCAAAGGCCGCCATGCACCCTGGTCAGCACACAGGTGGGGTCCCGGGACTCAGGGTCTGCCCACCTCAGTCATGTGTCTGGACCACGTGGGAGGCGCCACATGCCTGGCCCAGCACCTCACGGAAGGAAGGCAAGTCAGCGTTTAAACAGTTCTTGTTCAGAAATGTTCCAGCTCCTGCTGAGGGCTATCACTTTGGCTAGAGGCCAGGTATCAAACAAGTCCCCCCCAGTTCTAAGAAATCCTGCCCCAGGAAACACTTGTTCTACCCCACACCTCCCACCCCTTTGCCACCTGCACCCAAGCACACCAGAACTGTGATCTCTGGAGAGTTCTAGACCAGCATCTCTAGCTTTTCTGATTCTCAAAGAGCTTTGAAGGTGAGCAGCAAAAAACTACCATATCAGAAAACTGCTCTGTTTTGTGAGAGTCCGGGATAGGGGGAGAGGGCGCACCTGGATCCTCTTGTTTAAACAGCCTGAAATCTGGAGTGTGTTTCTCGGAGCTGTTTGTCCTGAGTGTAATCACGTCCCTGTGGAGCCCTGTCCGTAACCCCCTCGCTGTCTCCGCCTCTTCCCCAGGCAGCTCGCCTCGGTATCCTGTGTCTACTGTGTTCTTAGTATGATTGGGTCGGGGTCTATGCCAGGTACTTGGCATTATCTCACCCCCATGATGAGGGTTAGCAGTAGGTGACGTTAGAACATCAATGGAGACAGAAACTCAGAGAAATTCAGCAACTTCTCCCCAGTCACAGAGCCCACGCTGTGAGGGAGAGCCCGGCTCTGAAACGTGGTTTCTCGTCACTTTAGACTGACGTGGTGCAGCCTCTATGTTATACAGAAAGTCTGTGCTTACCCACGCATGGTGGGTTTATTCATGTCTCCCTCAACATACATGGTATTAAGATTTGGGCTAATTGTTTCTTCAAAACAATAAATAACTAACGGGGCCCCGACATAAAATTTTCTTTTGAATATTATGGTAGATCTGCAGCCAGGATATTTTCAGAAGACAGAAGTAACAGTACAGACATGGAAAATAAACCTTTGAACAGCAAAGTCTTATGACATTCCATGAGGCTTCTTTTGGTGGGGCTGGGGGTGTTTACTATGCCCCAGGAAAGGGCTGAATTGTCTATGCCAGGCTATTTTAAGAAATAGGCTTCTGAATCAATCTTGGGGAAAGGCCAGCTTTTATCATTTCTTACATGTTCTAGAAACATAAACCTAGAAAGTCCTTTCAGTCATGCTTGGGAAAGCTCTGTGGGGTTGTTCTGGAGGTGGTGTGGGGATTCTGAAAGCCACGGAGACCCTGGCTGGAGACACAGAGGGTCTAAGTTCCAGCCTCCCTGCCTCCCCCCTGCTGTGAGAGCTCAATCTCTCTCTGAGCCTAGATTTTCTTGTTTGAAAACATGAGACATTGTTAATACCGTATCAAGGCAGTTATAACAATCAAAATGGAAAAGGCTTGACTGGCAGTGATGTGACGGTATTCGGCCCCCAGGTGAAGGACTCAACTACAACTTGAACTTTACCTCAGAAACAAAAACAATGTAACCTAAACATTTGTACCCTCATATCACTCTGAAATAAAAAAAGTGGGGGGCAGTGCCTGTGGCTCAAAGGAGTAAGGCGCTGGCCCCGTATACCGGAGGTGGTGGGTTCAAACCTGGCCCTGGCCAAAAACTGCAAAAAAAAAAAAAAAAGGGAAAACGCTTATGAAGGTGTCTATATGTGAAATACTACAGAAATAGGAGCCTGTAGATGTTGCTGTTGATGGTAAAGACTGTATTTTGGTACAAATACAACTAAAAAGTAAAGAAAAAATGTTAATCATTATTGGAAAGCTTGTTTTCCATTTCCTCTATAGACGCCAGTTTAAACAAATGCTTCTGTACTAAATTGACATCATGGAGTTTTTTGTGCAGTTAGAAACTAGGAAAGTGCAAGATGCCCTGGACACTTCACTTAAAACCGTGCTGGACAGAACCGGGAGCTCAGCGGAGGGTGCTGGGGCCCGAGCCACCTCCCAGCGGAGCTCAGCCCACAGGCTCCCGTGAGATGACTCCACTTGTTCTGGGTTTTAAGAGTGTAGATGGCTGTGATTTCTGTGTCTTTATCCTCCCTCTTTGATTTTCAACAATGCCTTCCTTCCCCCTCAAGAGTGTTTATTTGGAAAAACAGTGCCAGAACATAAATTGGATAATTTATGTTTAAGGTTTAACTTAAAAAAAAAACAACCCATGTATATTAGGTTTTGTGAGTTTAAGCAGGTTGGCAGCTGTGGACACACTCTCAATCCATTCGATGTTCTCAGCCTACAGCCGGGTCCCAGCTTCCTGGGTCACTCCTGACCCCTACAATCTCGATGTGCACCTGTGTTTCTCATCGTCCTGGTGGTGAGGGCTGGGGGACAGGGGAGGTGGCTGGGGACGTTTGGCCAAGTAGAGGCTCAGAATCCAGCAGGTCTGGGGCCAGACCCTGGCTCTGCTACTTACACAGGTTACTATGAAAGTTTTGAGACTGTGCTACGGGTCATTATTTCACTTCTAAGAAGCACAGTAGCCAGCGTCCTTCCCGGTTCACTGAGTAAGTTTCCACCTGCTCGGCTCATCAGAGCTGCTGGGAGGCTTCATTTGTTTCCATCCCCTTGGATTTTCTATTTCTTGGTTTTTGGGTATCTCAAAACTTTCATGAGTCATTAGCTTTGCGACCATGGCCAAGTTATCTATTTTGAGCTTTTGTTTTCTTGTCTACAAATGGTTCTAATAACACCATTATTAGAATCAAGTGAATTAAGTTATATGCACCTGGAGAAATGTGGAGAACGAAACAAACTTTCCCAAATTGTGTTTCTTAGCACACAATTATGCCGTTTCTTTGAAAATATGTACATCATGGTTATATACTTTTTTTTTTAATGATCAACAACACTAAAGCCTTAAAACGGTCCTGTCCAATAGAACGTTCCACAATGATGGAAGTTTTCTAGAATGACATTGTCTAGCGAGACAGTCTCTAGCCACATGTGGCCGGCAGCACTCGAATTATGGCTGTTGTATCTAAGGAACTGATTTTTACATTAATTCTAAGTTATTAAAATTACAATGACAATAACCACATGCAGCCAGTGACTCCCATATAGGACACTGCTCTGCTAAAGGTCTTGTGTTTAGTTAGTTCATCCCCCATCTCTCAGACCCACTTGTGTGCTGGGTGTAACCTTTTGTATCATGTTAGTTTCCGAAGTTGAAAAACACCCTGGACGTCCTCTCTTTACGCATCTCCTTCTTGCCCTCAACTCACTGAAGGCCAATACCACTCCTTTCCTTCTGTCTCCTGGTGCACAATCCGTGTGCGAGGAGAAATAGCTTTTGCTGAGAATCAGTCTGCGTGCGAGCAAAGCACTGCTCTGGCCAAGTGGGGGGTATTTATAAGTTTTTGCCATAAGGAAATTAAAATTCTTGGAGAGAATTCTTAACTTCTGCTTTTCAACAGCAGGTAACTCTTTTGATTCACAAGGCTGTAGGTGCTGTCTACGCTTGGTCAGTGACAGTTCTATTGCTGTGAATGAAATTTTAAAAGCAAGCATAATGGTTTCTAATTAAACAGGAGAAGCTGGTTCCATTGGGCGGAGTGTTATAAAAAGCAGACACAGAGGAGAGTTTCTAATCTTTAAAGCATGAGACAAAATCCTAAACTTTCAATATAAAATATATATTTCTGACAGTTTTGTTATATTCTGTCAATAAAAGAGTGAGCAGCAGACAAATGTGGACTTAATTCAGGAGATGATGGTACAAAGCTTTATTTATCCCTGGACTCCAGTGGCCCAGTTCACTCTTCACTTAGAAATCTAATCAAGCTCAGTTATTAAGACTCGATAATCTTTACTGGTAACATTTTAAAATAATTTTGAATAAGGGTACAGAAGCTAAACCTTTCAATAATGACAAGACTCTCAAAAGAGTCTAGATTTTAAAAAAGATCTCCTTTCTTCCTCATTAGGTCAGTGGTCGATTCAATTAAACACGTGTCTCTCAGCGCCTTACGACAGGTGATGGATGGAGCAGAGATGAACACCAGAGCCCCTTTCTGCCCCACTCTGACTACAGGTGCCCACTTTGAGCAGTGTATCCTGGACCCCCCCGGAAGGGGTGGATATTCCTTGAATGTCCTTTCAAAAGACAGAGAGCCTGGCCCCAGAGGGAGAGCCTTGCAGAAAGCGGCAGAGATGCACCTGTCTTCTACAAAGGATGGAAGCGTTCCTGGTTTGGCCGTCTGAAGGCTTTACCCCGGCCGAGGCTCTTTATCATCTTTACAGGTGAAGGGAGCTTTGCATCCTCAAAAGGACCTCAAAAGCACTAAGGGATGGGAGTGTCTGGTCTCCCTAGCACTAGAGAAGGGAGCGCAGAGGGCTATGTTTGGGGGACTTTGTGGTCTTATTGAGGACACTGCTGCATAGGTCGGTGCCAGTGGTGAAATAAGTTTGTGATATTTTATAAACAAACCTTACAAAAGTGCCTGGAGCACAGTGGGGTAGGGTCAGACAGATCGGAGTACAACTCCCGAATCTATTACTTCTAGTTTGTAAACGTGGGCAAGTCTTTCCATCTGTAAAATGGGGGAGACATCAGTGTCTACCACACAGGACAGCTGTGAGGCTGAGCCAGCGTTGACAACGCACTTCTCCAGGTGCTGGGACGGGAAGTATAGTTCTTGTTACTGGCAAAATAAAGACTCCCGAAGGGCCTGCGGTAAAGACACTTGCTGATTTGGTTTAATGCAACATTCCCCCAACTTACTTGAGTATTAGACAGTTTTTCTTTTCTGGGAGAAGAGGCCTGGTTGGGGGGGGGGCACCTAACATATGAAGCATCAGTTTTGTGGGGAGTTGGGCGAACTCCCAGCCCTGTCCTTGATCACTGTGGATGCTCTCAGCAAAAGCACAGGGGCCTTTGCAAATACTGATCACACTCCACTCAAAGAAACATGGGAATTCCCGTCTCTGTAGATCTAAGCGCTTTACCCCTGCCGCCTCTTTCAAAGTAAATGGGAAACCAGTGGTGCCCAGTCCTGGGAGGCACCTAAACCCAGTCCCCTGATGGGAGGGGAGGTGCTGGAGGGTCTCCACGGACAATGTGAGTGGCAGAGGGATACATGATATGGAAGAAGACCCATGTGGACAATCTGGATGTTTCTTTAGTATGTATGGCAACTGCTACTACCTTTCATAACTAGAAAACGTAAAATGAAGCTCTGAATAAAGGAAACAAAACAAAAATTCGGTATCAGAATTGGCATAGAGGATCCTGAGTGTTACGTTTCTGGGTAGCTTTTCCCATCACCTGTCACCCCACTCAGAGCTGACCTCGGAGGCTGACGAGTGTGTCAGGGGTGAGGTCAGAATGTGGGTGTCGTCATGACAACGCGCTCAGACGGGGAGCGCCGTGTCACGTGTCGTGTTTTTGTTTTCTTTTTTTCTGTTGTTTCCCAAAGTCTCCTTTCCAAACCTTACCTTCACGTGGTAAAGAAATCAGAGGGATTAACACAATTCTACCCAAACAACGAGCACTACCACAACAAAAGAGGAAAATGAAAAAGGAAAGGAAAAAATAGAAAACAAAGACCCCCTCCCAACATTGCCTGTAAGACCAGGGTCCTCATGGAAGCCTCTGAAAAGGAAATCAGACATTTTGCATAAAACTCACTCACTGTAAAATCTGTCTTTCTGGAACTTTCCTGAATTCCAAACAATGACATCATCATAGCTTTCCTTAAGGAACCCATGCCTCCTAATTGCAGGGGGGAGGGCGGGCTCTCATCAGGGCTGGGAGTGCAAGGCAGGACACATCCACAGACTCAGACCATGACCGGGAGCGCTGGGTGACAGGGACAAGCCAGGGCCCGCGGGACGCCCAGACCAAGGAGGACGTAGAAGCTCTGAAGCCAAGCGCCAGGCAGAGGCAGGTGTTGTCACACGGCAGCAGCACGCCACGCCCACCACACCAAGCACACCCAAGCAGGAAGACGTACCACTGGTGGTCCCCGCACCACTGCCCGAGCCAGGTCCGGGGGACGAGACCACAGTCCTGTAGGTGGGTGGTGGTGGGGGAGGTGGGGTTGCTCTCTGTCCCAGCCCAAAGTCTTTAGGAGATGAGATTGTTTCTAAGTAATCATCTTTAACGAAGGTCTGCTCAGCGCCCTTCTTCTGGATTTCTTCTAAATTTAGTGGTGAAGGTATATTTCGAGGAGGCCCGGGCGGCCCTGCGGTGCCCGGGGGTGCTGGGGAGCCGGGAGGGCCTGGTGCTGGGGAACCAGCCGGGTTGTCTGGTGCAGCTGGTGGGGACACCGCCTGTTCCCTTGGAGTCAACTCCGGAGCAACATGTTCCGGGGACGTGTCAGAGAAATGGACCCACTTTTCTTCAGCATTAACCGCCACAGACTTGGGGGACAATACTGGGCCAAAAATGCTGTCCAGGTCATTGATGGACGGTAGCTTTTCAATTTTGACCTCTGCGGCCGATTGGTCATTTCCTGTGGTTAGAGTAGTTGATTTTAAATTTTGACTTTTAAATTATTATTTGTATGGGGAGGTGGGAGGGGTGAAGCAAAGCTTGGCAGAAATACAGCCTGGTGAGAGGGCGTGTTTCGGATGTAAAAGTATCTTTCTTGGGTTAGGAGCGGAAGGTGAGGGGAGAGGTCCCAATCTCCATAATGTGAGCATCGACTTTCTGTGCTATTATTTGCTGTTACCAGCTGCCCACACTTAGCTACTTTCCCCGCCATTTAAAGCCCTGAGAGTGATGTTGCTGGCAAAGGCCACTCACAGGTGCGCGGAGTGTGCCCATCGTGAGCGGGCAGTGCTGGGCCCACAGAAACGGGCTCAGCAAATTCCAAAGGGAAGTCACTTCTGAAAATTTGGCCTACTATAAATACACATAATATAAAAATATTTGACAACTAAAAATCATCCTCATATTTCATGAAGATTGTCTACCTTGGCACATTAAATGAAAAGGTTATAGCTAATTATACGGAGTACTATCTGTTAGTGTAAAAAAGTGGTCACATCACTTCTCAGCCTTTTGGCTGAGATCAAAAAAGTGCTTGTGTCACATTTGGCTAATGTCCTCTATCTTAAATACAGCAGAAATACAGTACAGAGATTCTATCAAGAGCTAACCCCACACGGATAGTTACAAACACAGACACAGACACACCACGTTCACCATACATAGGTTATTGAGGAAGTTTTAAAAACTGTACATATATACCTGCTTAATACGGAATAAAACTATTAAAAAACCTTATAATCATTTTTGTCTCATCGAGTCTAATCTGTTACCATCATAACTATGAGAGAGCTCTCTTTGAAGTCACAATACAGAAAAGTCTCTTTTTTTAATATATTAACACCAGCTATTCTTTTTAACTAATATCAATAATTAAAATTTTGATTTGATCAGAGAAAAATGTGAAAACAATCTTCTAAAATTTATACCTGACAACTCAGTGGTTCTCAACCTTCCTAATGCCCCGGCCCTTTAATACAGTTTCTGTGGGTTGCGACCCACAGGCTGAGCACGGCTGTGGTAACCACTAGAATGTGAGGAGCTACACTTTTTTAAACTGGGGTTAATGGCATTATAAATTGTTGTGCGATAACTGGCAGGCATCAGCAGAAGACACCTGACCTTTAAATGACCCTTGGGCTATAAGAACCAGCTTGGCATTTCCATATTTCCAGTTTGAAAGGAATTAATTTTCACGGTTCCCAGGGTGCAGATAAATGGGGTAACGCTTTGTACATTCACAATATTTATACTTGTGTCACCAGTGCATCTATTTATACGTAACATAATTTGTGGAAATACAAGGAACCAAAACCTTTCCCTATAAAACTGTGGATGGCTCTCGACTGGGTTTGAGTCGATATAAATTTCATAAATGACTGTGTCTTCGTTCGTGTTTGGTGGTGAATTCCCTGCACTGTGGTCATCAAACTCAGGAGGCTGCACAGACAGCAGAGGACGGAGCTGCAGCAGGAATCCAGAGATGATAAAGGGCTATGTCTGAAGGGCCGGGACACATAAGGTAACTGTTACCACTTCTGATTTATTTATCCAAGAAGGCTTGGCAGGTTATAAACTATACAAATATGCAGTATGGATTTTAATAGAAAGTTAAATGTGCCCTGGAAAATACCTGTCCAAAGGCACACGGCCTCTCCGCCATGGGCGAACACCTACTCCATGACCCTGAAAAAAGATCCTGCCCACCAGGATGCTGCACATTTGGGGAACCCCTGATGCCTTTGAAGCTGGATTGGTCTTGAGACTATTAATCTATAAATCACCACAGTGAGATGCAGTGAAGACTGGGGTGAATTCAACATGACTTTTCATGTTGAGCTCTTTTTATTTTACAAGTAAATGTGGCCCTTATTTAATAAAATTCCACCAAGGAAAACCAACTGAGAATTACTTGTTTTTCCGTGAAACCTGAGAGTGGTGCTTTAAAAATGAACCTGCACATAAATTATAACGGAAACGAGACAGATGCCAGCACAGGGCGTTTTGGGGGCCAGTCCCCACCCAAAGGTGCGCCCTGGGGTCCCTGCGCCTCCTCTCCCCGCGCACAGCAGACTGAAGCTTACCCAGTCCCACGGTTAAGGGGGAGCCTGTTCGGGGCGGGGTTGCTGGTACATTTTTCGGAGGCAGTGGAGGAGGTGCTGCAAAGAGATGAGAAGTGGGTTACTGACTGCGCCAGAGTCCCCAGGGGCACACGCCGGGGGTGTCTGGGGGGCCCCATCACTTATATCCTGCTGTGGGAAACAGAACCGCTATCAAGGGCCCACGTTTTTTTTCAAGTTAAAAGTTACAGGCCTGAAGTTGGATCCATTTGGTTCTTCCATTTTATGAGACTAAGAGTTTGTCCAAAGAATGCAAGGCAATAATAATATCACCATTTTAAAGTATCATTCAGCAAACCTCAGACAGCAAGTAGGCCCCACGTCCTGTGCCAACCCCCAGATGCAGGGGTGAGCACAACCGGCATTCCCTGGAGGAATTCAGGACTGGCTGAGCCATCATCGTGTTGACAGACAATTACAGGGCAGGGTGTGACAGGTGGGGCCGTGTCAGGTGAGGGGCTTTTAATCTAGTCGGGATGTGATTTTCTGGATTGAGTCTAGAAAGATTTCTCAAAGTTATATTTCTTAAATTTTGATAAATTTTTGAAAGTTGGAAGCAAAGCAACCTGGGTCAAAGAAGAGCAAACAGATTATTTTGGTCAAAACTACAGCCAGACAAAATACTCAGGGAAAGCATAGTGTTATGGTCTCGACCAAGAGATACGATATCACACTTCTGAACTGGACCTGTCATTGCCGGAAAAGTTTGGAATTAATGTTTCAACAGGTTCATTGATTCCTCTTCTTCTTCCTCCTCTTTTTCCTCCTTGTCCTCCTTCTACATACACTGGGGGCTGGTGGGTTTGAACCCAGCCTGGGCCAGCTAAACAACAATGACAACGATAACGAAAAAAATACCCAGGCATTGTGGTGGGCACCTGTAGTCCCAGCTACTTGGGAGGCTGAGACAAGAGAATCACTTAAGCCCAAGAGTTTGAGGTTGCTGTGAACTGTGACACCACGGTGGCACTCTACAGAAGGCAACATAGTGAGACTCTGTCTCAAAAAAAGAAAAAAAAGTCAACCAGGGGCCCTGCTCCTGATTAAGGGTCTCTGAAAAAAAAAAAAAATCAAGACCATAATCAACAGAATATCATAAAACAAATAAGATAATATAAAATCCTAATAATTAAAAAATAGTAAATTTATGCTGCAACCACAAAATGAGCAGAATTACACAATGCACATCAACAGGACAGCAGTCTCCACTGAGCTGAGTGTGACCACAGCACACAGAACCAGCCATTCTGTGACGCCTATAGTTAGACTCAGAACCAATATATCACCTACAGAAACACTGTATTTGTTTACTGTTTTGGTATTTAGGAAGGGTTTTCTAGGAGAAATTTGGATAGCTCAGGTCTGTAGAGAGAGCTTTTCAAGGAAGGTAGAGCTTCTCCACTGTTTTTGTTTTCCAGCAGCAGGGAGAAAGTACAAAATTATGCTTTGTGGTTTAAATCCCTCCAAAACACATCTTGGAGGTTCAGAAGTTAAAAAAAAGTCATTGATACTGCTGGCTTTCCTATCCTTTTTAATAAGGGAAATATTCTTGGAAAGGCTGGATCAGATGGATTTATAGCAATAATTTTCTATAACCTCTTTGCTTTTGACTCTGAATCCTCTTGGTTAATCCTTAATGATCATTTGTATGTACCCCAAAGTAGAACCCTGGGGACGCTGAGACGTAAAAAGGATTGGTTGGTCTGTATGTGAACTCTCAAAATACCTGAGTGCCCCCCTTTCACTCAAACCCACCTTTTTTCTGAAATCCAATCTCCCATGAGTATTTTAAAGAGGATTTTCCACATGTGTGCTTGTCAGGAGGAGTCTACTTAAAGGGGAATTTAGCAGTGTCATAGGAAAGGCGGCTTGGCCAAATGAGCAATCCATCCAGCCCCCAAAGTCCAACCACCATGCGGGGGGGCTGCCTCGATCTTCAGGGCCTCCCTCCCCAGACACCTGTAGCGGGGGTGGGGTGCTGGGATAGCAGGGCTGATGGTTGCTTTGACGTGAATTTGCCCTGACCTCCTGCACCAGCTGTCTCTACCACACAGCCCATTCCTCTTGTTCTCTGACTGTTACTCTCTCCTCTCAATGAATCCTTGTGTCTCCTGCAGCCCTGGGCTCTGTGGGACCAGCAGAGCCGTTTCTGACTCGCTCACCCGACAGCCTGGTGCCGGGGACGCAGCAGCTTCTCGGCTCACGTGCTTCTCACTCATAGGTACACACAGAGAATGAATGAGAGAATGGTCAAGGGAAAGGGCACAGGATGCCAGCAGAGGCCACGATGCCAGGTGAGTCTTTTCACTTTATTGTTTTCTTCTTGCTTGGACCCTTTAAAACATCTCTTCTAGGAACCTCAGAGTCCCAGTCTGCTTCTGTAGCCTAAGTGCTGCCTAACCTAGTGATGCTGACAGACGGTAACACGAGTCACTTATTTTTCCAGACAGAGCAGACACACAACTTACTTCCAGTGGGAAAAGGCCTGGTTAACTTTGGCGACTCCGTGCTTGGGTTAACTGGTTGGCCTGGGCCCCATATTTCAGGCTGATCTAAAAGAACTGGAAACATAAAGAAGTTCCCAGGTCAGTTAAAAAACAACAACAACAACAACAAAAAAAACTAAGCCAACAACCACTCACCCACCCCCTGGATTTTAGAACTTAGTGTCAATTTAAAGTTGAGCTTTGAGAGATTCTTTCCCTCTTGCCTGAGGGCTGAAAAGCGAATCTGAGAATGTGCTTCTGGGGACGGACACACAGGGCAGGGTGGGCCGGGCCTGTCTGTGCACAGTGGCACAAAGCTTTAGTGTGAACCTGAACTTCCTTCCCAGTGGGTCGCCTGAGGACACTCTGAGCCTCAGTTCGTGTGTGGGCTCCACGTCTGCTGCGCTTGAGAATCTAGGCATTAATCCCACGGACGTTTGTTTTGTTGTGAATTGATTTATTTAAAGTCTGCCTCAAATATACTTCAAAACTGAAAATGCCTTGGCTCTGTTCATGGTTTCTACCTCTGGAGGGTCCTGTGGGGTCTTTAAATAAACATTTTACAGCCTCATAAAGAGAAATGAGAACCATGAAAGCTGACAGGCGCAGCCATCTGAAGTAATCAATGCATTTAGGTTTGGAGGCTTAATGTTTCTTTTCTTTTCTTATTCTGATTTTTAAAAATCGCTAGTTCTTCTCAGCACAGAGCAAGGACCATGCAAGGACTGCCAGATTCATGAGGTCGTGAGCCCAGGCTGGGGATTGGAATCCAGCTCTGCTCTGCCTGCAGGTCTGGGGCATGTCACTTCAACGCTCTGAGCTCCCTCCCTCAGCGCACAGCGAGGGGATCACAGCAACCTCAGAGAGTTACAAAGAGGATTAGGGGAGGTGATGTGATACGGTGCGTGCAAAATGCAATATAACACTTATCAGAAAGCCAGGAGCTGCTGCTACGCGTTGATGAGGTTGATACCCGGGTCCCACGGGAGAGGAAACCCAGGATCTGGAGTGGTTACGAAAGAACTGGAAACAACATTTCCCAGGTCAGTTAAAAACAAACAAATGCGTCTGTGGTGAGAGCAGAGGAGGTGGGGTCTCACCCAGGAAGAGAGAGACCCCACACTCTGGCTCCAAAATACATATTTTTTCCCCTAGTCCTTTTCAACTGGTGATAGAAAGAGCCACCTAAAGAAGTAAAGTGAGCAGGGCAGCTCCTGTGGCTCAGTGAGTAGGGCGCCGGCCCCATAAGCTGGAGGTGGCGGGTTCAAACCCAGCCCTGGCCCAAAACTGAAAGAAAAAGAAGAAGAAGTAAGGTGAGCAGGACTGTGCCTGTGGCTCAGTGAGTAGGGTGGCAGGTTCAAACCCAGTCCCAGCCAAACTGCAACAACAACAAAAATAGCTGGGCGTTGTGGCAGGCCCCTGTAGTCCCAGCTACTCAGGCTGAAGCAAGAGAATTGCCTAAGCCCAAGAGCTGGAGGTTGCTGTGATCTATGATGCCATAGCACTCTACCAAGGGCGACAAATATGGTCTCTAAAAAAAGAAAAAGTAAAAAAGGAGGTAAGGTGAGCAGATACGAAAGGGAGGTGCGGGCATTGGGAGGGCGAGCCTGGTTCATGCCAAGCACTGATACTCACAGGATGTCAGGGCCTGAAACCACCCAGAGAATAGTGAAGCCAGGTTGCAGGCAAGGGCAGGTGCACCTGCTCCATCACTAACCTCACACGTGGTCTTACTTAAAATGAAGACAAACATTCTCCACCACAACAGACTTTCAGCTGGCCACCTGCACCCTTCTCTCTAGGGGGTTTTGGCTGGGAGTGCTCGGTGTCTCTTCTACTCACTCATTGGCAGTGAGTTCCACCTGCCTTCTCTCCACCCCACTTCTGACAGGGAGGTGAGCAGCCCCTTTGGACCCAGAGAGAAGGGTAACATGGTGGAGATGGCAGAGCTGCCGGCAGTCCATACTGTTACTTTGGAAGTTCTACCTTGTTTCACTCAAGGTAGGTTGGAGTCTTTTTGTTAGTGTGGCTTAGCCTACTCATTATGCTTCCAAGTCTAACTGTCCTTAACACTTAAGGCACCTCTTCATCATTATGTCCTGGGGAAACATTGTATGATACATGTGTCATGGTTCTGTTAAGTGAAAGGAAATATTCTACAGAGCGACTGGAAATGCACACATTAGACAGGAACATGTTTCTGCAACAGATTAGATGCCCTTTATGGAGAGTTTATTTTACAAGTTATTAACAGCCATCCCCCCATAACCTAGTTAATTCAAAAAATTTCTTGCAATACTGTGTGATAGGCAAGTTCAACGATAATGTCAGAAATGAAATGTAGCACTTTATTTCAAAGTTGCTGAATGATTCAAGATTTTTCCTGGGTCTGGAGCCAGCCAACAATGACTGTTGTGAGCAATCCAAGTGACACGCCACTGATGAGGTGGCAAAGAGTGACGGTGGCCAGAGAGCCAGGTCCCTGGGAGGTGCCTACGCCCAGGTGAGCAGCCTGGCTTTTGCGCTCCTGCTGGTACATTGAGTGATGGCATTTACTCCTCAAGGTTCACGTGGACCTGCATTGGTTTTTAACTGACCAATTTTGAGGTATAAAATGTTTTCAGCTATTAGATATTTCTGGAAGTAAAGTTTCAAATTCTGAAATAATAGAGGTTTGCCAACTAGACTCCTGTTTTTGACAGCACACCTAGATCAGAAGTTTTCTCTCCCATGAGGAGTTCACAATATATTGAAAACATGCCCCTAAATAGATATTTTACTCTAGAAAGGTTGTATTGTAATAAAAGTCAATAAAAGCTCAGGGAGAACAGGGTGCTTCCCTACCTTCTGTCTTCTGCTCATCAAAAGCTGATTCTAGTGGGGGGCCAAAGAGGGGCGCCAGGGCCACAGCGTCCTCTGGAGGCTTCTTGCTAAATCACACACGTTAAGGTAAAATACAGAGAAAGGGCTCAAAAGTCAGGGCTTGAAAAGACACACAAGTTTCCAAATATTTTTCTTAGCAAAACAAGTGTGTGTGCAGGTGTGCATGTGTGCATGCATGTGTGTATGTGTGCAGGTGTGCATATGTGCATGCAGGTGTGTGTGTGCAGGTGTGCATATATACACGCATGTGAGTGTGTGTGCAGGTGTGCATATGTGCATTCATGCATGTGTGTGCAAAGCCCTGTAGAGCCGTGAGTGCCACATAAGGATGCCAAATGTGTGGGGAACAAGAGAATTGGTAGCAGAAGAGATCCCTGGTTCTCCGTGGAGGACCAAGGTGCTGCTCTAGCAAAAGTGAGGTGGAGAGAAACACTCTGAAAGCATCATGACTGTCTCCACCTTCAGGACACACTGCTGATGAGGTGGCAGAGTGACCGTGGCCTGAGGTAATACTTGATATAACAGTTTATTGCAAAGCACCTCCTCCCCTAAGATCTCCAAACCCATTTGTATTTATCTCCCCCACATCTCTGTGCTTAGTTAATGCAGTTTGTGATTGGCTGAAGTCACACATGGGATTTTAAATAACAAGCCACCCAGGAAGTTTTTCATCCTTCTCTTTCCCACTCAACCGAATGGTCACAACATCCTCCGAGCTCAGACAGCAGCATATCTCCGAGGGGGAAAAGGAGCAAGAGGTCAGAGAAGCAGGAAATTAAACTCCAATTCTGCCTCCTGATTATTCTTTTGAGGAAAGGCTGCACGACCTTCACCATTTCCTCCCCAAACCTGCTTCCCCTCGTTGGTCTTAATGTGGCCTGTGTGAGGGGTAAGGGTTGAAGCTGGGGGCGGGGAGAGGTGGGAACAGGAGGATTCTGCCTTGTGATGGAAATAGCAGCCTCTTTTAGGAAATAATACTCATTTGTGTAACACTTGCTTGACCCAAAGTAGTCACTACAAAATATAATGCTTTGCCCAAACCACAAACTAAACTAGAATATTCCTTTGGTGGGTGGCAGGTGTATCATGAAACTGTATCCATCCAGACAGGATTCCCTTCACAGGGCAACATGCTCAGGTTTCAGGTCAGCGTTCCAGACCCCAAAGACTGCGCTACAGAACTGCAGTCTTCCTGGGGCTGAGCAGCCTGCATGTCCCGGCAGGCAGATAAGTGCCAGGCTTTTCCTAATGGTCACCCTCAGGCTGCACTCAGAAATGATAACACATTTGGACCATGCTATGAACAGGTGGAGTTACATGGATAGGTAGGCCTTTTATTACCAAGAGCCAAGAATTTAGCCCAAATGAGATTTCCTTAATTGTTAAAAGTTGGAGATGCCTTGCACAAAACACAGCTGCTATCTTCATGCTCACCTTACGAGCTCCGGCGTTGGTGTGGATCGCCTGGGTCGTGCCACTTCGTCACCTGATGCACAGGACAGAGGAACATTTAGGGCATATTGTTACCCTTCCCTTCGATATGTCTTAGGAATTATGTTTGGAAACACTTAGAGATTTAAGTCCTCTCAGTAAGTAGCTCAGTTTGAAAGCTTCACAGAACAAGCCCACTCCTCTGGCAGAGCAAAGCCACATATTAGTAGCAGCATTTTCTCTGGCATTTGTAAAACCTCATTAGCCAAGGAACTGCTGTGGTAAACCAGCAAACAGAAGATCTGCGCACTGCAGAGCTTAGCAGGGGAGCAGGCCATTCGGGGAATGTCTGCTGCCGTGCCTGGTTCTTCTTCCCAATTACCATAAAAGCACACTGAGCCAGGCCGTGTGTGCAGCTTGTGAATCCAGCATTCTCTGCCTGTTCATGTCTTGATATGCCAAGAAAATGTTATATCTTTAACTATGAATCATGAATTTAGAATTCCCTAGAATGTGTTGCGTGCAGCAGAGGAAAACTGTGCCCTAAGTATATTATAACCTATATCATATCACTTTGGTTGACTAAAATTTTTATATCAGATAACCCAGGAATGGGTAAACTGCAGCTACCTCAGTTCTGTCTTCCTGCCTCCCCTTCCCACCGTCCCATCAACAGATACACATTTGATTAAATTCATTTCTAAAAGTTAAATACAGCAAGAGTTAACAAACATGGGACGAAAATAGCAATGTTTTTCCAAAAGCGTATTCATTTTCAGAATTTAAACATTAATCATTCAGAACCCACAGGGATTCATTATAAGAATTCTTTTCTGTAAACGTAAAAAGAAAAATTGTAAGCTTTAAAAATCAAGCCCGAGAGTATACAATTCAAATGTATATATGCTCCAAGGTCCAAGGAACTATTCCTTCTTTTCAACTGTGCTCTATTTCTGGTAGCTAAGATATACTTACTGGATAAGTTCCTTTTAATTGCACCCTAGAATTAGAAATAGACACTATAAGGTTTAAGACCACATATACGTTATGTACAATATGTATTATTTCTATCATTGCAATTAAACTGAATTCAAAGACATCCAGATGTGGAAAATGAGCTTTTTTCCCTCATAACCACATTCAGGTTGGAAATTGCAGATACATAGACATAAATCAGGTTTTCATTTTCCTCTGAAGTTAGAGGGCAAATCATGAGGCTTCAGGATCCACCCCTTACCTGGGCGGGTGTGGTGAACTACAGACAAATAGTGAACTGTGTATTTAAAAAAGATTCTTGAACTCTAGCAGGTAAGAACATAAATATAGGCTTAAAATTTGTTTGGGGCGGTGCCTGTGGCTCAAGGAGTAAGGGCGCTGGCCCCACATACCAGAGGTGGTAGATTCAAACCCGCCCTGGCCAAAAACTGCAAAAAAAAAAAAAAAATTGTTTGATGTTTGAAAATTATATAATCTGTTCAGGAGTACAGTAGGCCCCTGGTCAGGTGGGGTCATCAAGGAGCAGGTACAATCGCAGTTTACAAATGTGATTTCACCAGATGTTAGTGGTAAGTGTTCAAGGCTGGAGCGTGGAGGCACCTGCTCGTGCTTGAGCAGCTGTGGAGGCATCTGCTCGTGCTTGGGCAGCTGTGGAGGCATCTGCTCGTGCTTGGGCAGCTCTGTGTTCGGGGAGCAGGGGATTCCACCTGCCCACCCCAATTCCTCCCACCAGCACTGCCAACCCGCCAGTGGGAGGTTTTTTTTTTTTTGTTTGTTTGTTTGTTTTGTTTTAGCTCAAGGCCATTTTGATGTTAGTGGAATAAAATAGCCCTGGCAGGAATAATCTGAGCAGGACATCTCTCCCTTTTATGCATACACTTATTTAGATAGTAAAAGGTTGGATCAGATTAAAAGTTTTGATTAAAAAGCAGAAGCTGTAAAGAGTTCCTACATGGGATGCTACCAGGGAAGGGGCTCACTGGGAAGGTTGCCCCTGGGACAGGGCGGAGAAAGTGGAAGTGAAATACGGGGTCCACGGGCTGAGACCAGGAGCGAATTTGTGGAGTGGCCGCCAAACACATTTTTCCTGCTTCCTAACTGTCGTAAAGGCACAAACCAGCAGCCACAGGTGTGTTTTCTTCTCCCAAATAACCTGATGGATTAGACAAGATTTAGCAGCTCCCTTCTAGCCTCCTAGGACGGTTCTTTCCCTCTTTCCTGAGGGTATATAGGATTCTCCCCCATATTGAACTCATTTATAATAGAAGAGTTTCAGCTGGAGCCAGAACCCATCATTTGTTTCTCCATCTCTCAAGCTCTGTTTTCTGGCTTGTTTTACTAATAGCGTGGTCTGTTTCTCTTATTTCATGTGCATAGTGAGAATTATTACATCATCATGGAACATTTTCAAGTAAATACGGTCACTTCTATCTGCTGTAGTCATTATGTGACTTTGGGTACAGGTTTGCTTTTGGAAAAATAAGGCTCTGAAGACAGAAATAATTAAGGCAAAAAATTGCTTAAACAGAGTTCAAATGTTTTTCTGGGTTGTGGACTTTCAGATAATAATAATTTCTTTTATAAGGTCTGAAGAAAGAGCTACAGAGGCTTTAGTTCCAAGTAGTCAATCACAAGATTAAGAAGCTACCAGAGCTCACCCAGCGTGTGGGACCTGAAGTCCAGGTCTGGACTGGGGGATCCCAGGAGCCGCCCTGAGGACTTCATGGTCTTTCTTTCTTATTCTTTTTATTAAAAATGCAGTAGAAACTCCGTGGCTGACCTCCTCACATTGACCACTTCAAGTTGACCTGATTCTCAGACTGGACATGCACCATATGTGCCTATCAGCACGGTAGGCCTTGTCCCCATGGTGGTCACCTCTGTGTGCTGGCTGGTTTGCTACCATCCCTTGGGCACTCAACTCACAGAGGTCCGACTGCACAGGACCCAGAAAACCATGAAAGACACGAGCTGCTTTTTGTGCTCGTTACTGGGTGTGACAATAACTCAACAGATACTCACTGTTGAAAGGCACTAAATTCCCTTTACCATTTGCACTAAACTTCCTCACGGATCAATGGTCACAAGTTACGCACAAGTAAGACTTGGCAGAAACGTGATAGAAAACTCTGTTGTTTAGAAATCAGGACAAATACAACTAGTATCCGTTTAGAAAGGCACAAGGGTCTGAAGGACCAGCAGGAGATCAGTAGGCCCGGTTACCTGTGGCTGGTGGATCCTCGCCGGCCTTACTGCAGTGAGGCCAACCAGGCCTGGTGGGGTCACGGCAGCCGCGAGAACCACACTCAGGAAAGAGCCCACTCAGTTCAAAGCATTCTCCTCCCCATCAAGTGCCCATATTTTTCCTTTCAACGATTGTTGTTTTTCACTCTTCTTCATTTACAAAAGAGTAACGTGTCCCAATCTGTGGTGTCACTCAGCAGCTGGGCTGGAATCACCCTACCCAAGTCCCTGCAGACGCCGCATTTGGACCTCAGTTCACACAGGTTACGTGGAGAGCCACCCACGTGCCACCTGCGGGAGCATTTGCCTCAGGTAACACTTGGCCGTCAGGTCCACACCGGCCTGTGACCACCTCACAGGGCACTGTTGTCATCTACCTCCCCCCTCAGGGACTGACCAGGCAGATGGGGTCATTTCAAACATGGCAAATGACCTTTATTTCTGATGCTTTAAACTCATCATATTCTGGACCCTGAGGACAAAGGGTGAGAATCCACTCGAGTCATGTAAACTGATACTGATCTGACCTTCCGCAGTCAGTCTCCACTATGGGATCTGTTCAGGGTTTCACGACAGCCTGGGACTATTGACTGGGCAGTGCCCTCTCCCCGGTGGAAACTCTAATTATGAATCAGCACTGCCTGGCTGCTGTAAGTTACCATCCAGAGATGTATTCTGAATTCAAACTTAGAAACATTGTGGCTTAAAATTGTTTCCTTACAACATTTATTTGTTATTCTCCATCATCACTTTGCTATCAATTGCCATAGTGCTTCCGGGTCAGTCTCCCACCCCCCCCCCACCCCCACGCACACACATTTTCAAATTCAGCACTAGGAGTTGAGATTCCAGTGTTAATTTAGTTTTTATGGAAAAGTGCTCTGACAATTCTAAATAATGCGTCCCCGACATTTAGAGGGCCAGAGGCTTCCAACCAGTAACCAACCCTTATTAATCTGCTTCCCTCACACCGGCTCATCGTGAACTCCATGGGAACTGACCTGGCCACCTTGCCGTGGCCGTAATTTCTCTATACACATTTAAGGTAAAAATGTTGAGAGTTCTTACCGGGCTGCGCCTCTGTGGTCAGCAAAAAGGAAGAGAGAACAGACACCTCGTCAGAGAACCGTGGATCAGTCACAGGCTCGGGTGACAGCAGATTTCACAAACAGTGACCTGAACACCCACATCAGTCACAGGCATGGGTGACAACAGATTTCACAGTGACCTGGACACACAGGCGTGGGTGATAGCAGATTCTACAAACAGTGACCTGAACACACACTCTACTTCATCAGGTCCAGGGAAGACGGCACTTGCTGTAGTCAGGGCTCATTTAAGCCAGGGGAGCCCTTGAAGGACCGTAGAGAAAGATTCTCTGTGGGTAACGCATTTGCTAAGGTGAGTGTACAAGTTTTAGTCATGTGTGCACAGGGGCCAGGCAGAAACGTGCAGGTCAATGTCACAGGCAGTGCCAATGTCTTGTCCAGATTATCTGGGGAGGGGAAACTTGGAGAATGAATAGCAAGGGCAGACTGCTCCCTTACACCGCAGGGTGTTAGTAAACGGCACAGACACAGAGGGTTTCAGACACAGCTGGGGCCTGACGGCCTGGGAAGCATCAGAGGATGTACATAAAGAGCAGGCTCCTTCCCGTGGCCTCTCTCGAGGGTTCATGGAACATGCACTGTGGGGACTTTGGGAGTAAGTGTATGTTCTTGGCCTGGTGACATGGCAGCGTCTACCAGTGGGTAAGAATGTGATGGGGAAGATGAGGCGTCCCTGACAAGCGCAGGTGGGAATGAGGAGAAGACCGTCCCACACAGTGGACCAGAGGTGGCCTGGAAAACAGCCGCGGACACACCTCTCCCTTCCCCTCCTCAAGCCTCGACTGAGGCTGCTGTCAGTTCACCCCAAAAATCCCTGATGGCCCCTCTGTAGGCCTCACTGCTGTGACAGGAGTGTCAGGACATGAGTCGGGTGGGGAACATTGCTCAGGTCAGGTGTGGGCTAATCTGGGGGTGCAACGAGGCTGCCTCCCCACACCCAGGGCCAGGAGCACAGACACAAGGGTAGGCAGGAGTCCGCTCAGGTGGACAGGAGGGTCTGCTCTCCGGAGCACAGACTGCAGACAAAGGCCTGTGGCCTCTCGTACCCGGGAGACCTCATGGATAATCGGTCACTGGTCTTGACGGCAGAGAGGGGAAAGTGAGACCCCAAGATGCATGTCTACTAAACGGGGAGGACCAGAGGCAGAGTCCCGTCCTCTCTGTGAGACCAAGACCACACTGTTGAGGACTCCTCAGCAGGGAACCATCCTGGCTGACACCAGGAGTGGTTATTTCTCAGACCAGTTTTGTCCGTTGCTAGGACCTTAAACATATTTACTCCAGTCAAGTTCACTTATAATATTTTAGATATTGTTTTTTCCAGATATGGCTCTATACTGATCCCATATCTCTCGGAAACCTATCTATATGCGTGGATGCAATTTAAGTCAAATTAGGGATAAAAGGTACTTATGGATATGTATTTTGGTGCTTCAGTTCTCTTATTGACTAATTCATATTTTATTTTCAGAAAAATCCAACCAGTCTTTTATGTGAAGATTTAGACTTTATTCTTCTTCAGTGACCAAGCCAGTGTTCTTTTCTAAAGAAGGAAATGTGGGAATTTTATGACAAAAGATTTACTTCTAAAATACAGCAAATGGGGAACAGGAGTGACACAAGTTGAAATTATGAGAGATAATGCAAAATAAAATGCGGCCACACAGAGGCAGAACCTCGATGTAAGACCATTAATATTACTTTAAGGTGATTATACAGAACCCGTTTCAAAATAATTTCAAATCTATCAATTGCACTCACATTAAGTCATACCTTAATTTCTAACCAGTTAAAAACCTGCATTTTTTATCACTAGTTTATGGTTCTGTTCTTTCTAGTAAAAGACAATCTTATAGTGTTTGGGGACTCCATTTGCAAGCTGCCTTCATCCAGGAATAGCTTTCAACCTCACGTAGCCACAGGCTGATTAACCAGAACCCAAAAAGACACAGCAAGAAGCCCTGGGAAGAGCAGACCCAGAGGGCTTCAAGAGCTATAATTAAGAGCCATCTGAGTCCTTCAAAAGGACAAGAGTTCCAGAAGTTAAATGGAAGGGCTTTATATACAATAATTATCACCATTAAAGAGAATAACACAGTTTAGTCTCTGCCAGATGAGGACAGAAAAATTATTATCAGCTAGGAAGGAAGAGTCTTTGCCTGTTCAAAATATCATTTCACCCTCCCCCTGTCATTTCCCGAGAATGTCCAAGACTTTAGCATGGGTATATGGGGTTTTCTGCAAACGTAGGAGAAAACTAACTCAGTATCTGGCCATGATGTATTCGGTCAGCTAAGAGAGATCTGTGTCCAGAGGCACAAACTCAAACGCTCCCGGGGGTGGGGACCAGGGGTGGGTGCTGGACTCAGGGTCAGGTGACTCCCGTGAGCTGACGCCTATCTGGACCATCCTGTGCCTGCCACGTGAGGAAGTGGTCTTAGTGCTGCTGGATCTCCAGAAGAAGATGAGCAGATTTTCTAAAAATTTGAAATGTTACGGTTTTTAAATGCGAGCTAAAATTGTTTTTAACTGTACAGCCAAACAAAGCACCTACTCAACACCTACTCAGTCGTTCAGACCTGCAGGTGGTCGGAGCGCGTCTGGTTGCAGGCCCCGGTGTCACACACAACAGGCTCTCAGGGAATTGTAGCTGCTGTTCCCATCACTCATTTCTGCATCTCATTACTCAGGCTTTGCTAGTGGTCTACTTATTCTCCGAACAAATTTCCTACATTCCGAACTAAATGGTAATTGTTCGGTTCCTAGATTTCTCTGGGTCCTCTAATGCATCTGGAGAAGGTTTGGGGACATTTTATTTTCCTCCTTTTCACTTTGGTGTTCGATTTAGAGATAATTTGTACTCTGTATTTTGAGGCTATTTTCAAAGTGGGTAAAAAAATTAAGAACAATTTTTTTTTTTTGAGATAGAGTCTCATTTTGTCACCCTTAGTAGAGTGCCATGGCATCACAGCTCACAGCAACCTCAAACTCTTGGCCTCCAGAGATCCTCTTGCCTCAGCCTCCTGAGTAGCTGGGACTGCACGCGGCCCACCACAACACCTGGCTATTTTTAGAGATGGGGTCTCGTTCTAGCTCAGATCTTTGATTAGAATATGTTCTATTTCTAAAATGTATACAATTTTCAATATGAATGTGCCTCCTTAGGACAAAATGAGGCAGCTGGTACCCTGGTAGCCAGTGCAGGGTCCTCACACCACACTGAAGTTATGTTGCATTATTTTTTTGCATAAAAGAATTAATTTGCATTCAGTTAACAGAACACCTTGGTCTTAGTGTGGGTAAGGTGTTTTAAAATATTTATCATTTCTAAGCAACGAAACATAATCTGTCTTATTTGCCAAATTTACTAAATAATCAGTTTCAGATTTTGAAGTTTTATAAATTTGCTAAATTCAGAGCTATAGGGCAGGTGTCCTCAAACTATGGCCCACAGGCCACATGCGGCCCACCGAGGACATTTATCCTGCTCACCGGATGTTTTTGCCACCACTGCCTGTCCTGCTGAGAAGCTGACTCGTCCCGGGGCCTGCAGTCCGGCCCTCCAACGGTCTGAGGGACAGTGAACTGGCCCCCTGTTTAAAAAGTTTGAGGACCCCTGCTATGGGGAAACAGGAAAATGGGTGTGGAACTACAAAGCACCAGATAAATATTACTTTTACATCACTGAGTCAGCAAATCCAGGGGTTCACGTCAGAGAATTTTGTAGGTGAGAATCAGAATACACAATCACTGTGCTTGTTGTTGAGAGCCCAGCCAGAGCTCCTGTCTGTTTTGAAATGCTTCAGGAGAACTATCTGGAAAGCACCTGTCAGCCCCACTCTTGTAGGTGTTTGTCTGTATTAAAACCTGTTTCCATGTGTATTACAAGTCAGTTTACAGAGAATACTTATCATATCTGACGGGAGATGGTTGAGACCATCCTCTGAAACTCCACTTGCGAAGAGAAACAAAGAGCCTAACTGAGGCCTCTGAGATGGCCAGGCTGAGGGCATGACAGGTGGACATTTACCGAGAGAAAGGAGGCGGGGTGGGGGGGCGTCCTTGGAGATACCCTTCTAAGGAAGAGGCTGACTTGCAGCTGAACTGCCAGAAGGACAGTGGAGGGACCACCGAGGGATGGAGAAATTTGAAAGTATGTTCTTTCAATATTTGAAGTGGCTAAAGTCAGTGATTTCAGGGAGAGATTCAGGGGAATAATGAAATTGGCCAAGGGTAAGGAAAGGCTGTTAAAAGGCACAGCAATATTGGGCTGGCACACAGTAAGTGACACACAGCTGATGCTCGATTACTCAGAAGTGGGCCACTGGCTTAGTAATAATCATGATTAGCTCCATAATCACAATCACAGGGGCTTATTTTCGGACACAAGAAGATGTGACCCATGTTTTGATCAGTGCTAATTTGTGACCCACTTCCTGCTCTGCCTGTGCTTCCGTCCATCCTGCCCCATTGCGTGGGCTTCCTGTGGGTGGCCTTACACAGCTGCAGGGCCTGCCAGGGTCAGGCAGGGGCCCTGGGGAGGTGGCAGCAGGTCTGCTGAGGCTGGGCACATGGTCCAGACTAACTGCTTCTGTTGTTAACATGGAAGCACAGCACTTTCGTATTTTCCAGCAAAGAGGTCACCTCTGTCAGCCACACATTGGCGTCTAGGGAACATGTTTCCAAGAAACCAGAGGGACAAGAAGAGACATAAACATTTTTTTTTTTTTTGAAATCTGTTCCATGTTGCTCTAAAATAAAAAGATGTAAGTACATCATAACAGATTTATGCTGCCATTAAGAATCACCCCGGGTACTAAAAAGTAACCCTCAGAAGGTGATTTGCATTTTAGAAAGATCCTCTTTTCTAGTTTCTGACCATTCTGGGAGGGAGTATTTGGATTTACTAAACAAACAAAGAAACCAAACCAGACCCCAAGCCCCCACTACAACTCCCATTTCTAAGGCCAGTTTTATAAGCATTTGGGATGCTACTGTGTGGTACAGTAAACAAAAATTAATTTAAAAATTGTTTGCCTAACTCAGAGCATGAGTGTGTAGCTTGAAAAATGCAAGTTAGAACCTGGAATATTTGACCACAGGCGTGCGATTGAGACGCGCAACTTCCCGACATTACCCTGGGCCCTTACTAAACAGCACCTACAAAACCACCAGCACCCAAATTCCAACTTCCTCTCTTCCCCAAGTGGCATAGTTAGACCTCCTCCTGCTTCACAAAGGTTTGTTTTTAAAATCCAAAACCTTGTTTAGGTGATAAGCACAGTCGTCATAGATATACAGATGATGAAAATAAACAGAATAAATAATATTTGGCCGAAGCATGGAAAGAACTTGTAATTTCTTACCGGACTTTTCCTCTAAAAGTGTAGGCATGGGGAGAAAAAGTAAAGAGAAATGAGAGAGGTAAAATGCATTTTCTGGAAGATGCAGCTCGAGGCTTGGAACCACCTGCCTTGAAATCAGCTTTCTGTGGGCTTGTCAAGCTGCGGCCATTCCCAGGTGGCCGTGTTTAGTTTGGTTTAATGGGGGGGCAGCTGCCACGTGAGCTCACCCTAGACTTCCCTCTGAATGGGTTGCTTTTATTGAATGGACTTGGGCCTTGAAAATGGAAAATTATGCTTGGAATAGTGAAAAGAGTTGGAGAGTGCCACTAACGCCCTGAAGCTGGGCGTGGTCGGTCATGAGACTAAAACAGGACATTCTCCAGAAACTGTCTGGACAGAGAACAGTGTGTGTGTCATTTTCTCCCACGTCACCCTGGGCAGAGCCATCAGTTCTTTGATTCTGTCTTCTATTTGCCCTCATTCTCCATTGGCAACCACACCTGACCATTTGCCATGGTGTTTACAAACCCCTGGCCCTCGGGATGCTCTTCCTCCCTTAGGGGCCACCTGAGGGGGCCGTCCTCTCCCTGGCTGCTCACCTGCTTCCTGCCGCTGACCCTGTTCCCAGTTTCATTGCCTCATCTATCCTTTACACTCAATTATTTTTCAAAAATAGTGAATAGAATCTATTATTCCTCCCTCCCCAAATCTCCCTGCTACCTAGAAAATACAGCTCAAACTCCATCCAGCGGCTGCCGAGACGTGCTCCATCCAGCTCGCCTCCCACCCTCACTCCACTGTTGTCTTTCTGTGAAGCATGAACTTGGCTGCAGACTCCTTGTACCCTTGGACGTGTCACACACACACACACACAAACACACACTTCCTGCCTTTGGCCCATGCCCCTTTTCACTTTTCAATGGCTCCTCCCTCTCCCCCGTCAAAATCTCCCTGGTCCCTCTAGGGCAGTGACGTTCTCACAGGACCCCTCTCCCAGTGTCCCTGTCAGGATTGATGGCTCCTTCTCTTGTTTGATTGCAGCCTCCTTTTATTCAGAATATCAGGTAAATATTGAAGGCCTTTCTATTTACCTGATGTTTGCTGGCCTTGGGGAAACTGAGGCACAGGCGGCTGGTGCATTTCTGAGGTTCTTACTTTGCTCTGTGTCACTGAGATGTCTCTGCCCCACACTGGCTCATGTGATGGGTGCCAATGGCCTCTCTTGGGGCCCACACGTAGCATGAGGCTCTTAGTAGGCACCCAGAGCATGTTTACAAGGTCTCTTTGGGGACTATTAAAACATTGTACTACAAATATTTAAAGTACACCTGTCTTTTGAAATAGGGAACAAGGAGCCACTCTGGAGCCACTCTGGACTGTGCCCAGCCTGCTTGGTGCTCTCTAGACACACTTCACTCAGCTCCCACTCAGCTGTCAGCTCTCCGGCCATCAGTGCCCTCGGGTGCTAACACGTGGCAGAGGCTCCCAGAGGCTAAACATAACAGAGCTGTCCTTATGTTAAAGGGTAGACGTGTAGTAATGGGATTGCGGGATCAACGGAGGTCTATTTGAGCACTATGAGGATTCTCCACACCTCTTTCCATGGAATACTATTCAGCCATAAAAAGATGGAGACTTTACATCTTTTGTATTAACCTGGATGGAGCTGAAACACATTCTTCTTAGTAAAGTATCACAAGAATGGAAAAGCGAGTGTCCAGTGTACTTGATACTAATATGAAGCTGGTAGACGATCTAATAAGCGTCCACACAAAAGAAAAACTCCCATCAATTCAAGGTGGGGGAGGGAGAGGGATTGGTGGGCGTCCGCCTCATGGACATGCATAAGGGTACTCGGCACCTGGGTGTGGGACACAGCTACACTGGGACTCTCCCTAACAAATGCAAACATTGTCTGTACCCTCGCATTAATCTGAAATAAACAAAATAAAAGCAAGAAATAAAAATAAAAAACAATGGAGCTAAATGCTCACAGATCACATAGCCTGGAAAATTTTGGATCTTTCTAATGGAAAAAATTAATAGGTCATGCTTATCTGCATAACAGGTCTCAAAGAATGAGCTTTTCAGAGAATGGGCTATATTTCCAGGTGTGATTTCAGTCCTTGGGATTAAACTCTGATTGTAAGGCAAATTTCTTGGCCTTTTCTAGGGTTAAAAGCACTTTGTGTCATTATAATCAGAGGAATAAGTGGGAACACACAGAGGTGAGGGCCGCCCCTCCCCGCCTGCCTGCACCTCCCACCCTTAAGGCATCAAACCACCTTTCTTTAACTTCTGGTTCTGCTTCCTCAGCAGTTACCAACACCCAGGCTCTGGCCTCTTAGCTTGAGGTTTTCTTCAGAATGTTAAAAAAATGAAAACAAACACAAAATATGACAATTTTCTTGAGGGGCAAACAAAGATATTTTTCCATTTAAAATAAGCAAACAGCATCAGACTCGATTTTTAATTATGGAAAAGATAACTACGAGAGCTGGAAAGAGATATATACACCCAGAGATGGAGTGCGTGAGTTTCTGGACTAGACAAAATCCTTCACCTAAAATACAAGCAGTGAATGGTGCAGACGTGTCGGGATTTTCCCATCCCATGGCCTGAGGACACAGGGTGCTTGACCTGCAAGCCTTGCTGAGGTCCAGCTCCCCCTTACGACGCAGCTCCCCACGGAACACAGGGACCCCTGCCGTCTGCAGAGGCAGAATCTCTCTGACTTGGCGACTCAAGTCTCCATCCGAGTTAGGTTTTGTGGAAGACTGCATCTTTGCGTGAAGGGCCAGAAATCAATCCTTAAAACTGAATTCTGCTTAGTTTGGGTCAGACCCAATGGAGGCGAACGGAGGAGACGCGCGCCACCTGTCGGTGGGTTGTGTTCTCAGCTTCCCTGCCAGCCGCGCAGCGCACCAAGGAGCAGAGGGGCCGGGGGACTCCGGCACCCATCACTGCAGAAGGGACGCAAGACATAAAAAGTCAGGTCCAACCTGCAAACCTTTTTAGAGCCTGTGATCACTCACCCTCAAAAACATTGAGCTCATTGCAAATTTTTACGTTTTAACTAATGGGTTTCTTTCTATTACAATACAGCCACTCCCTATCAGTTACTCATGACTGGTCAGGTATTCAGAGGGAGTGAAAGGATTATTTATTATTTATTTATTAAGCCACTGGCCAATATTTATTAGGCACTTATTCCAGGCACACCAGTGAACCACGGAAACAGTAGGAAACGTCCACTGAGCTGCTTTTGGGAGCAGGGGAGGGCACGCACCTCCAACAACAAAGACAGTAACATTGAACCACCCACCCACACACACCATAGCGGTCTGGTTCGATGCTGTGATGGAGCTGAATGTTCTATGGTAGCGCTGAGCATTCATGGCCTGTTTGTGGAGGGGACGGTGTGAACACACCTACCGCACTGCCAGCCACAGAAAAGGGTGGCACATACAGCTATGTGTTACCTAAGACTCGGCAGTGACAATAAATGACTAAGTTACTGGTTTGTGTGTTCACTCTACTATACTTTTTACTATTATTTTATTGTTATTTTCCTTCTATTTATTAAAAAAAAAAAAACTTCGGGCGGGTCCCTGGGAGGTATTCTAGAAGAAGGCCTTGTCCTCAAAGGAGACAGCAGTTCCGTGGGAGTCGGCCCCTCAGGCCTCCCAGTGGGACTGGACGTGGAGGTGGGAGGTGGTGAAGCTGATGGTACTGGCCCTGTGGAGGCCTAGGCTGATGACTGTGTTGATAGCGCAGTTTTTAACCAAAAAGTTTAAAAAGTAAAAAAGAAAAAGAAATTTAAAAATGGGGAAAAGCTTATGGAATAAAAGCATAGGGAAAGAAAATATTTCTGTACAGCTGTACAACATGTTTGTGTTTTAAGCTATATGTTATCACAAGAGTCAAAAAGTTAAAAAAAATCAAGAAGTTAATAAAGTAAACCAAGTTACGAGCTAATGTTGGCTTATTTACTGAATGAGCTCTCTCGATCCTCCATGGAGCAGGTTAAGAAAAATAAAGTAGAATAAAGATGGGTTTGAAATAGGTTAGACAGTGGGATGGAGTTTCAACTGGGCCAACAGGCCAAGGTCAGTCCAGCTTGATGTCCACAGCAGGACAGGCCGCCCTGGCTGGGGCACCTGGCCCTGTACGCGCCGTGCTGGCGCCTGACATAGACCGTAGCCCCGTGGTCCACGGCTGGCTGGAGGCTGTCCTTCTGACACAGGAGACACAAAGAAGTGCTGCCTTCTTAGAAATTTTCCCATCTCCAAGGCAACATTTTTTTTGAATCACCCATAATTAATGTGGGTGATTCACCTGCTAAGATCTTTTGTTCCTAAAACAATTAAAAGTTACATTTACTGCTATAAATTTCTGGCACTAAAAGAAGCTCCTTCAGAAGGCAAAAGGGCATGGACGTTTTTCTTAGACTTATTTTTCTACTATTGTTCATACATTAATAGAAACTCCTTAGTATGAAAACAAGTATAATGGTGTAAGAAAGTAAATTATAGACACTTAACCCTCAAGCTTGAGGGTCGCGAAGTGACTGAAAATCTGAGGTTTTAGATGAGAAAGCAGACTTCTCATGGGAGTGCAGGATTGGGGAAGGAGGATGATGACAAAACCAGGACCCACAGGAAAGTTTACGTTAATAAACTTGGAACCTACAAATTGTAGGAGAAACAGGAAATCAGTTCTCATATTGTTATATCGAGTAATTGAGAAAAAACTTGATTGAATAGAAGGAGAAAAGATTGAAGAAATTGAGAATCATAAATTTGCTCTGTTTTAAAATGAGGCGAGGGATAGAGGTTGCGTTATATCACATAAGTATCACAGCTAGACACCAGTTCTGTTTAATTTTCCATGGTGGAGAGCGTCCATCTACCCCAACAACCAACAAGTATTTTCTAAGTACCTGCTGTATGTCATTCAACACTGGAGGCCCTGGAGATGGAAATGCCTGCCACAGAAGAAGCTGAGAGGAACTGACAACCTCTGGGCACAGGATTAGTTATTAGAAACCTGACACTCAGTACATTGCTCCCAAATTATACTTGTGTTAATAATTTACTTTCCAATTTATTGCTTGTTTATGGAGCCCATTCTATCCTGACTATGGCAATTAGATAATAAAAATTCTTTAAAACCTATATAGGAACCTAATACAGGAAAAAGCAAACACATATTAGATACGAAACTAATTCTTCAGCAAACATCATTTCTGAATACTATAAAATACTTTGTGTACAAAAGCTGGAAAATGTTGAGTGGATAAATTCTTGGAAACAGAAACTTCCTAGGCTCAAACAGGATAAAAAAGGACTTGTAAACAGATCAATATCAAGGGACATTGAAGTAGCATTAAAAAACTTTCCAGGCTCGGCACCTGTGGCTCAATCGGCTAAGGCGCCAGCCACGTACACCTAAGGTGACGGGTTGGAATCCCCAGCCCGGGCCCGCCAAGCAACAATGATGGCTGCAACCAAAAAATGGCCGGGCGTTGTGGCGGGCGCCTGTGGTCCCAGCTACTTGGGAGGCGGAGGCAGGAGACTTGCTTGAGCCCAGGAGTTGGAGATTGCTCTGAGCTGTGATGCCATGGCACTCTACCCAGGGGGACTCTACCCAGGGGGATAGCTTGAGGCTCCGTCTC
>CAUYQV010125952.1:0-35676 GCA_963574575.1 Galagoides demidoff
TGGGGTAAGGACTGAATGTTTATGTAACACGCACTCCCCCAGTTCATATATTGAAGTCCTAAACATCAATAGACGTGGAGATGGGACCTTTAAGGAGGTGATTACAGTTGAGCCTTGAATAGCACCAGTTTGAACTGAACAGGTTGGCTTTTGTGCGGATTATTTTCAATGAAGTTCCACTGAGTGCGCCTGCCTCTCCTACAGTTCCTCTCACACCCCCACCTCTGCCACCTCTCAGGCAGCAAACCCAGTCCCTCCTCCTCCTCACCCTACTCAATGTGAAGATGACGAAGCCCTTTAGGATGATCCACTCCCACTTAATGAATAGTAAGTATATTTTCTCTTCTTTATGGCTTTTTTTTTTTTTGAGACAGTATCACTCTGTCACCCAGGCTAGAGTGCCATTGCTTCAGCCTAGCTCACAGCAACCTCAAAGTCCTGGGCTCAGGTGATCTTCCTGAGTAGCTGGGACTTCAGGTACTCACCACAGTGCCCTCTAGTTATTCCATTTTTAGTAGAGACGGGGTCTTGGCTCTTGCTCAAGCTGGTCTTGAACTTCTGAGCTCAATGAATCCTCCTGCCTCGGCCTCCCAGAGTGCTAGGATTACAGGCATGGGCCACGTTGCCTGGTTGTTATGATTTTTTTTTTTTTGAGACAGTCTCACTTTCTTGCCCCCAGTAGAGTGCTATGGCAAATAGCTCACCACAACCTCAAACTCCTGAGCTCAAGTGACCCTCTTGCCTCAGCCTCCCAAATAGCTGGGACTACAGATGCCTGCCCCAACACCTGGCTATGTTTTGGAGATGGGGGTCTCACTCTTGCTCAGGCTGGTCTCAAACTTCTGAGTTCAAGCAATCCACCACCTTGGCCTCCCAGAGTGCTGGGATTACAGGTGTGAGCCACTGTCTGTATGACTTTTTTTAAAAAACATTTTCTTTTCTCTAACTTATTTTACTGTAAGAATACTTCATATGATACATATAACATACCAAGTATGTATTAAGCAAGTGTTTATGTTATTGATAAACCCTCCAATCAAAAACAAGAAGCTGGGCTCGGCGCCTGTGGCTCAATCGGCTAAGGCGCCAGCCACGTACACCTAAGGTGGTGGGTTTGAATCCCCAGCCCCGGCCCGCCAAACAACAATGATGGCTGCAACCAAAAAATGGCCAGGTGTTGTGGTGGGCGCCTGTGGTCCCAGCTACTTGGGAGGTGGAAGCAGGAGACTCACTTGAGCCCAGGAGTTGGAGGTTGCTATGAGCTGTGATGCCATGGCACTCTACCCAGGAGGATAGCTTGAGGCTCCATCTAAAAAAAAAAACAACAAGAAGCTGTTAGTAGTTGAGATTTACAATAACCATGTTAGGTTATTTTAAACACAGGGATTTTCTTTCAATGGTAGAAGTATTATTGTAGCTATAAGAATAGAAAGTCTAAAAATAAAGAGAAAAACCCAACATTTGATCACATTAGAGATTTTTCCAGAAGTGTGGGGCATGTCTTCGATTTGTTATATATACTCTTTCTTTCTTTTCTTTTTTTTTTTTGAGACAGAGCCTCAAGCTCTGGGCTAGAGTGCTGTGGTATCACAGCTCACAGCAACCTCCAAATTCCTGGGCTAAAGTGATTCTCCTGCCTCGCCTCCCAAGTAGCTGGGACTACAGGTGCCTGCTACAACGCCCGGCTATTTTTTGGTTGTAGCTGTCGTTGTTTGGTGGGCCCAGGCTGGATTCAAATCCTCCAGCTCAAATGTATGTGGCTGGCACCTTAGCCACTTGAGCCACAGGCACCGAGCCAATATATGTACTCTTTTCAACTTTAATTTCTATTATTAGGAAAATAGAGAACAAAAGACAAGTGAGATTTCAATTGAAAACTCTAATAGGAACAAAGGATAACCTAATTCATAACCACCAGTGATAAACAAAAGAACAAAGTATCAACTAAGCAGCCCACACCAACAGATAAAATGATTGTGGGTACCATGGAGGACTCACATCCCCTTCTTTTGCCTAGGTGACAATTCTTCATTGAGTTCACATTCTATAGATTATAACTCATGTCCCCTAACTAACTATAGAGATTACACTCAATTTCTGTTCAGAAATTTGCACAATACAAGAGTCAATTTCTAGTGACACAAAAGAGTGGTAGAGAACCAAGAGACAGCCAGGGTCTTTGGGAATTGCTGACCCATGAGGTATCAGTGGTGTTTTTGAGCCTGGTGCCTGTTTATTCCTGGAAGTCTTTGCAGGGTTGCTGGCCAGAGGTATCATTTTCTCTCTGTCCTCGTCTCTCTGATGCAGAGTTTTTGTTCCATGTTGATCGCATTACTGGGGTGTTCTATTTTAGGCTAACCTTGAATGACTTGGGTTCTTTTGCAAATACAGAATTGAACAAGTGGGTTCCTTCCAGCAGGCCTTCTGATTTATCTGTTCCATCAGTGGGGTGAACTGTCAAAAGGACATCTCCAGCTTATGGTGGAAAACATCCTTCTGTTTCCAAGAGAAGCAGCTATGTCCCTCCCTGGGCACAACAGATTCCGGTGCCCCCAACATCTGCATGTGGTATAGTTGTATTTTATTTATTCTTTTAAATTGTTTGATTTCAGTTAATGTGAAGGGTCTAAGAACCAAGTCACAGTATTCGAATTTGTTAGGTAGAGTCCCTCTTGTAGTTATGTCCTGCGTGTGGTATAGTTTTAAATGACTACGTGTTTTCTTTTTCTATTTATCAAGTTAAAGCTAGGCAAATGTCATCTGGCTGGGAGGGGCAGCCTCAGAGAAAGGGATGAGCTACTCTCGCAGCTCGACCATGTAAAGGATGGGGTCTCCAATTCCCAAGCCCTCTTGAGCTTCTTAGTTTTAGGACAGTCTACTTGCCTACAACCCTCTAACATCCACTGCCACTTTTCTTTTCTTTCCTTGTCTTTGCTTCGCTCCTTTCCTTTCTCTTCCTTCTTTCCTTCCTTTTTCTTCTCCTTCTCCTCCTCCTTCTCCTTTTTTTTCTGTATTTTGAGGCAAGATCCAGTTCTGTTTCCCTGCACAGTGGTAAAATCATAGCTCACTGCAGTCTGGAACTCCTAGGCTCAAGTGATCCTCCTGCCTCAGCCTCCCACGTAGCCAGGACCACAGATGTGTGCCACCACACCTGGCTTCAGCTATTTTTCTAGGCACAAGTTACGATAGTTTTTCAGGTTTAGGGAATCCCTGTGAAACTATTGCCTGGCTGGCAAAGTGACTCATTCGGCAACATTTTCTGTTTACCACATAAATCCTTTAAAATTTTTCTAGTGGAGTAAATATTTAGTGCCACCGCTTTTGATCAAGATGAAATCAAAATTTTTAGAAAAATAGTTCAAGAGTCTTTTTAGTTCAGGACAAAACTGAATTTGCTCACCTTTTCTGAGAACAATATGTTGGTTTAATAGCAATGTCCAAAAATCTTTAGGATTAAAAAAAGTGAAGAAGGACGACACCTGTGGCTCAGTGGGTAGGGCGCTGGCTCCATATACCACAGGTGGCAGGTTCAAGACCGGCTCCAGCCAAACTGCAGCAAAAAAAATAGTCGGGCATTGTGGCGGGCGCCTGTAGGCCCAGCTTGGGAGGCTGAGGCAAGAGAATCACTTAAGCCCAGGAGTTGGAGGTTGCTGTGAGCTCTACCCAGGGCGATAGCTTGTGGCTCTGTCTCCAAAAAAAAAAAAAAAAAAAAGTAATTAATATGCTATCAACTTAGAAAAGCTGAAGTTTTTTTTCTTCCTTTATGATGTTTTCTATTCTTGTCTATTATCATCACTACAATTTTAGGAAGGTAACAAAAATAAAACATTTATATTGTATAACTGCAAATGATTTTTTAAGAGTATTTTGAGTGCCTTAAAATAGATTTTCATTGCTTACCTACAGTAAAGAAATAAACCCTGAAAACCACCCAAATTCTTTTTGTATGGAATTTGGTTAAAAGAATCCACTGCTAAAACTACTCTATAAATTGGTGAAAGAAAGTGAAAAATAAACCCTGAGCCCAGGCTCTAATTCTTTTCGCACATTTTAACATTAAGTGTATTTATGGAATCTGAATGTGTATATACTGCAGAAGTATATCTGAGGTAAGTGAAACAAAGGCAGGTAAAGATAATTGCAATTAAGAAAAGGAAAACAAATTTCAAACTAGTCAACTTAGTTGATTTCTCCAAATTCATGGTGCATACCGTCAAGTTTTTTAATTATGGAAAGATGGTCTTTCTAGGTTCAGAACAAACATGTGATGCTACACTGAAAATTCAGAGAAAACTATAAAACACTATTCCTTTAGGTAATCCAAGAGGGCATGAAAATAATTTTTATTACAAAAATAAATGTATTTTTGTAATGGGATTTTACCTATGATAGCAAAGGCTCACATTTACTGAGAAATCAGCTGTATGTCACGTAATTGTCAAGAATTTTATATGGATTGACATTTAATCCTCTCAACAACTCTAAATTAGATATGATTACTATTATCTCTGTTTTAAAGATAAGTAATTTACTTAAGCCCACTTCCATTCTACAACAGGGATTCAAACACCAGAGGCCAGTTAACACTCTCATTCTCGATAATATATTATCTTCCCACCTATGGAGATGAGTATGTCCCATTCAGGTAAAATCCCATCTTCTGTCAGATTTTTCTCTTTGCAGCTTACTTAAAATACAACCTGAAAGTATTTGAAAAGCATAGTTTTGACTTAAAAAAATTAGAGTATTTTCCCTATTACAATTATTTTTAATTTTTACTATTTCCGAAAACAAATATATAAAACATTTGGAATGTGAAAAACAGAGAATAAGACCAAAAAAAATTCATGTTTTAAAAGAACATAACCAGTTAGTATTCCACTGAAAATAATTATAATAAACACAAATTTTAATTTTTCATTTAACAACACTAAAGAATGAGGTATATAAATGTTTTAATCACAGACTTTTACTATATGCAATTAACTGTATTTCACAATTAGCATCTTACAAAAAAGACGGTACCATAGTGCCTGTAAAAAGTACTTGAATTAAACAGAAAATTACATTACCATGTGAAACCACCAAATATTACAACTATCAAGCTCTACAGTTGTATTTTCTTCTTCAAATGTTACGGTGATGCCCTTTTATGTGATATTTTGTATCCAGGTTATATTTTTAAGTTCATTTATATTTCATAAGTCTCCTATAGGTGGGTATATAATAAGCAAATGGTTAAGAGGAAGGAGACCCTAAAAGAATTTCAGAAGTACTGTGTGGTTTCAAGCTTGAATTTTTAAGTACAACATGAAACACTTTATTAGTTGTAAACAAAAATGCAAAATCCGTAGTCATAAAAATATTTTATTGGTAATTTTACATAATAGTGAGTGGAGCTGTAAATACTTTTTTTCTTTCACAATATTGATTAATGCATAAGCTGGCAGTTGTGTCTGAAAATAGGGTACTATGACTTTCATAAGAATTGTTATATTTAATAAGAAGCCAATTAAACTTATTTAAGATTAGTTATTTCCCATTTCTGTGCAACAGTTACCATTTCTGTATTAATTAGACTCATACTTCTATGACCCTGGGTAAGTCTGGGACAAGGAAACAGTGATAAAACTATCATTAAGTTAAAGCTTTTCTAAAATTGCAGCTCTTAAAATATGTCAAGTTTCTTTTCTATTCTGTTCTTGCCAAATGCTTATAATTATTTGAATTTTAATGTTTCATAGAGTACAGAAAATACCAGTGTTCAATGACAACAGCACTAAATCTGACTTATATAAAGCTAAACAATCAATGCTTTATTGTTTACTGGTCTGCTAGTAAACATTACAATAAATGAATGTTTTGAAAAATAAGCAAACAAATCCAAAAAATGGATAAAACCAGAAACATAATTCAGAAACAATAATTTAGTAAAACATGTCAAAAACATTGGCAAAGGTTCATACAAATTCTTTATTTAATAACGATTTTCCTATTTAACCACACCAAGTACCAGCAGGTGTATTTAAGAGGATAACCATTAAGAAAATCCTGTTGCAACAACAGTTGATTAAGTTGATCTTTGACTTGTATACATATAACTATTTGTTTCACAATTCTCAAATACATATTTAGGCAGCTTGCACTATGTTATAAAAAATTTAAATTCATTACATGCCAATAGTAGAGAATTCAAGAATTATGTGTTAGAATTCACTAAACTAAAAGTGAAAATAGATTTACCAATAACACTGCATAATGAATAATTCAACCACATTTTCATGGCACATAACTGCAGAGACCAAAATGTTAAGTCTGGAAATGTTCTGTAGGCATAGACTGCAATAAAAGCTAACAAATTCTAGCAGATTTCTATTTCATGTAAAACTCAAATTATGGATTGTGCATGAGTGTGTTTGTCATGAAAATGTGGTACTTCTTGGCATAATCCGTGTATTTGCATGGTAGGACAGAAGTGACTAAGAAACTGGAGAAAATAAACTTTAATGAGATTCTCCATTCAATGATGAGGCTTCTCCTCTCGGTGAAGATGACCTGGACATTCCCCTCTCTGTGTTATCAGAGCTGGAGCCACTCTGACTGTGTGGATCTGCAGAAGCAGCACTAGATGCAGGCGGTGACTTTGTTTTCTCCTTAAAGTCTGTAATAATGACTGTCAGATCTCCAACAGTAACTTCCAAATGCTGAGCACTACTCCGATCCACATTTTTCAATCTTGGCCTAAACACAAAAAATGATAAAATTTTAACTAGCTTTTCACTCTACCAAATTTCTGAGCATACAATAAATAACACAAGTAGGTAAAGTAACAAAATGAATACATCTGTGTTTAAAGCGATTCATGTGTAACCAACCATAAAGACATCATCAAATGTTTCAATCATTAAACGTGAATCAAATCAGTCATTCATGAACCTTCTTCAAAGAGACAAAAAAACCCCTGGAAATAGTGGTCTCTTAATTGTGTTTTTATAGCTACAATCTAATACTGTAGACAGCTTATTAATTTTATAGAAATAGATGTTTTAGACAACAATGAAATAGTTGCACAAAGAGGAAGCAGATAAAAGCTAATGATGGGGCTTGCAGAGGACCTATCTTTGAAGCTGTCCCTGAAGTGACAGCTAATGGAACTGGGCAGCCCAGAGAGCCAGGAATGGAGACTGGTCCTGCAGGAGCAAGGGGTTCTTCATGGTGGATGACCAAAGTGATTCCTGTATAAAAAGTCAGCAAATGTTGAAGGACTCCGTGCTATTGCGTCAGATAGAGATGGAGTGCCTGTTATTAAAGTTGCCAATGATAATGCTTCAGAACATGCTTTGAGACCTGGTTTCTTACCTACTTTTGCCCTTACAACAGACCAAGGGAGCAAACTTGGACTTTAACAAAATAAAAGTATCATCTGTTACTCTTAACATCTAGTAACTGGTTCGATTTAATCATTTATCTTCCGTAGTAAGTTTCATGGTCAGCAGCAATGCCAATGCAGGACTAATTGTCAGCCTAGAAAAGGAACTTGCTCCATTATTTGAAGAACTGAGACTTGTGAAAATTTCTTAATCTGACAGTGGTTTCAAAGTGTACCTTATGTTCATTATAGCAACATAATATCAATCTAACAGTCTTTGGATCATAGTAATACTTTTATCCAGGTGCTCAAGAAAAGCCCCCCTTTTCTACCTAATACTATACTAAAGAAAGAGATTAAAGATATAATTTATAGATTGACTGACTGTTGTATTTTCCTGTGGGGTCTTTTCTTTATTGTGATCTGGGGATACCACAAATGGTTCAGTCTTTCACAGCTCCCATGGAGTTAGTTCAGTCACCAGATATGGATGAGATTCTACTCAGTGAATCAGAATCAAAATGGTGCATTGATCTACTTGAGCCATTAAGCGCCCCCTATTGTACAGTATGCCTGGGCCTACAGAATGAAGCAGACTCTATCATGAATAATGGTAAGTACATGTTTTTCTTCAGATTATATTTTATTTCTTTGTGCTGAGTGTGAGGAAAATAAAATGGCTTACTGAAAGTAATAAAATCAGTATAATCACTAAAAAATTTTTTAAAAGCTAACATTGAACTTCACTGATAGGCACTGAGAAGGAAGGGCATCAGGACTGTTCTGACTGAACCCATGACCATTTTGATTGGCTCTAGCTCATGCAAATATCTATTCAGTCTGCTGAATACCATTCCTAGCTCTTAAAAATGAAGAAAAAAGAATAGACACAAATACCTTTCAATCTAGTAAAAAGAAAAAAGCATTATCACATTTATGCTTATATTTGTACAATCTGTGTTTAATTTTCAATGTATCTATCAAACTCAAACTTGCATGATACTTAATAAAAGACATCAAATCTTTTACTTTCACTTTGTGTATATCAAATGTCCAAAAGAATATTAAATGGTTAATTTTATTATTTAAAAAATATTATAAAATGCTTCAAATTTACCTGGTTTTCTTATGACTGTTCTTTTTGCTAGTTGTTTCCTTTTCACTTTTTTCTTTTTCTACTTTATCTTTTTTCTCTTTCTTTGACTGTGTAGGGGGCACAAACTGCTGAGTAACCTGCTGTGCAACCAACTGGGAGACAGGCCGAGGCTTCCTGTGTGTGTGTTAAAGAGAAAGGCTTTGTAAATTATAACTTAATATAGGTTCTTTATGAAAGAATATCTCATGTAAAAATTCCTCATATGTAAGGTAATTCAAATACAACAATTTAAAAGATACGTTATTGTCTTTCCTGTTCAACAAAAGGAGAACAGTTAAAATTTATAGTCTAAGCTATATGGACAAATCATTAGAATATAACTGTTTCATAAATCAACATAAGAAATGTACAATACATATCAAACTGAATGGGAGGCACACATATAAACATGAATGTAAAAAGTTAAACTTCAAAGTTTAAACTTTATACGAAGTAATATTTTAATTTAATCCTTCCTTCCTCAAAGAAACTAACCATCTGTGACAATTGCTATTTATTCTTTCCTTTAAAAACCTTTCATTTATCCATGTAATAAATATTGAGAGTCAAATTTTCTCACTTATTGCTTAAATCCTTAAAGTTTCATATGTCTTTAGCCACAATCTTACTATGCTCTTTTGACCCTGGAGATCTATTTAGTCTTTGGAGACTTATCTACTTACTAACTTATTCATTAAAAAAATATTTATTGAGAACCTACTATAGGAATCATACAGGGATATCTGAAATATTGCCTAGTTGTTATAACTTTTGATGCTAGTATAAGCTTTCCCCCTGTTGACCCAGGGTTAAGGACTCTTCCAGCTTTATGACAGAACTTGGACCACTGAAGTCAAGATTCAAAATAAGCAGTCTCTAAGTTCTTAAGTGAGAAAAGAAGGAAAAGGAAAGGGTAGGGGAGGGAAGGAAGAAGTAAGGGAGAGAAAGATAAAAATACATTTTAACAGATGGTCTACAAACTATGGTAACTTTATTGCCTGAAAACTCCTGACCCTATTTTGGTTAGGACAATTTTTTTTTTTTTATTAAATGATAGCTGTGTACATTAATGCAATCATGGTGTACAGTGTGGTGTTTTCACATACAATTTGAAATATTTTCATCAAACTGGTTAACATAGACTTTATGTCAATTTTCTTAGTTACTGTGTTAAGACATTTATACTCTACTTTTAGAAAGATTCACTTGTACCCTTGTAAGACAAACCATAGAGGTAATCCCTGGTGGATGGGTGGAGGGAGGGTAAGGACAATTTAAAAAAAAAAAATTTTTTTTTTAAAGTAGGTTGCTCATGCCTATAATCCCAGCTACGTGGGTGGTTAAGACATGAGCATCATCACATGATCCCAGGAGTTCAAGAATGTAGTGATCTGTGATTTCACCACTGGGCAACAGAGAGACCTTTTTTTTTTTTTTTTAGAGACAGAGTCTCACTTGTCACCCTCAGTAGAGTACTGTGGCATCACAGCTCATAGCAACCTCCAGCTCTTAGGCTTAGGTGATTCCCTTGCCTCAGCCTCCCGAGTAGGTGGGACTACAGGCGCCAGCCACAACACCCGGCTAGGGATGTTTGTTTTTTAAAAAAAAAATTTTTTAAATCATTTTAGAAAAATAATAAGAAAATATTGTGCAATCTATGATTCAAAGCTTCAAGGCAGGAAGAAAATAAGAATTGTATGCAAAACAGATTTCAGGAGACAAAGAATGTTTCTTAGAGCTTACCCAGTCTGAAAGCATATCCAGGACAGATATACAACACACAATTTAAAAATTAGGACTGCCACTGGCCGCAATGGTTCACACCTGTAATCCCAGCACTCCGAAGAGGCTGCATTGCTTGAGCTCAGGAGTTTGAGACCTGCCTGAGCAAGAGCCAAACTCTGTCTCTAATAAAAACAGAAAAACTAGATGATGTGGGCACCTGTAGTCCCAGCTACTCAGGAGGCTAATGCAAGTGGATCTTTTGAGCCCACAACTTTGTGGTTGCTGTGAGCTATGATATCATGGGTCTCTACCAAGAACAACGAAGTGAGACTCTGTTTCAAAAAAAAAAAAAAAAAGAAAGAAAGAAAGAAAGAAAATTAGGAGCCACAGGATTATGGGTGTACATTGAGACACATAAATGAAAGTGATATTGAAGGTATGGTGATTAATAGCTAACCTTAAAAAAGAAGACAGTGTTTCTCAAATTTAAGGTACATCAGAATCACCTGGAAGGCTTTTTGAGATTGCTTCTCCCCTTAGAATTTCTGATTCAGCAGGCGTTGAGGTGGAGCCCAGGAATCTGTATTTCTAACTAGTTTTTGAGATATGCTAATATCTCTGGGGATCACATTTTGAAAAGAAGTGTGAACGAGTGCAATGTATTTGGTGAATACTGGTACTAACATAAAGTTTCAGATAGAGACCAGGGAGTAGCAGAGAAATGGAAAAAAGCAAGCTGGACAGGTAAGAAAGGACCCAATAATGAAAAGCTAACGAGTCTGATTCACCCATAAATGATGAGAGATCACTGAAGAAATTTGGACTTAACTTTTACAAAGACGGAAAGGTACTATACTAATAGAAGTGGAAATGAGAGACTAGTTGTCTGATAAACAATCATGTAATCTCTGTACCTAATGTTTGTTGTTACTTTGTTATTTTTTGTTCCTGAGTAGTTAACCTCTTTATTTATTCTAGGCTTTCCTGAATGTGTATTATACGGCACAACTATGCCATTCTTTTATTCTTATTTTAGTGAGGGTTGATTTCCACTATGATTTTGTTCCTCAATTCTAGGATTATTTAATCTGGTTCAATTTGGGGAGAAAAGCAGCACAAAACATAACTCTGTGTGTGTGTAGCTTAATTATTGAAATAAAGTCCTCTGATGCACTAGGGGCTGAATGAGCATTAAAGAGCCTTCATTAAAGGTAGGAGGAACATAGCATATGAGTGTATATATATATATATATATATATATATATTTTTTTTTTTTTAAATAGACTAGTTCTCACTCTGTTGTCCAGGCTGACATGCAATGATGGATCATAGCTCACTTGCAACCTCCAACTCACAGGGGGTGCTCAAGCAATCTTGCCTTAGCTTCCCAAGTAGCTTGGACTACAGGTGTGTGCCACCAAGCCCAGCTAATTTCTAATTTTTTTGTAGAGATGGTGGCCTCACTATGTTGGCCAAGATGGTCTTGAACTGCTGGGCTCAAGCAATCCTCCTGCCTCAGCCTCCCGAAGTACTGGGATTCCAAATATGTGCCACTGTGCCCAGCCAGTTTATGACGATCTTTTTATAATGTCACAAAGTAATTCAACTTCATCATGCGTATTAAAAAGAAAGCTCTTTTTATCTCCAGAGGTCTTAAGGTTTGTGATCCCTTTTCTATTAGATGAGAAAACTCTGGAGGGTAGTAGGGAATTTTAGAGGTGAGAAATAGTTAACTCAAAGAATAAAAGGTAGAGTATCATTAAGTATGCCTTTTTATTTTTAGGGATTTTATTATTTATGGTTTTGACAGTATGCCGTTAGTAATGACAAAGGTTCTGTGACATGGAGTTGAAGTGTACAAAAAGATCATCTAGTAAATAAATAAGTGCTGTTCAGTCATTGCTCAATTGCACTCCAGCGTGATCTACTTAATCATACATGTCATGCTTAAGCTGTAACTGGTGAGATATGCTAGCCACAAATTTGGGTCTCTTTCCTATACAGCCCACACAGACTGTATAAAGTTTGGCAGGTTTGTTGAATTACTGAAATGGCTTCCACCCCATCACCAAAATTTCTATGTGCTATATATTATAACAATAATGCTTTAAGCTTGATCTATCTCAACATACTTTAGCTTTGTTAAGTCAGACAAGTTGATGGATAGTTAAACAGAAAGAAAATTAAAAACAATGACTGGTTATTTTCTAAATGGAGGCAGCCAAGTTCAGAAATATATAATCTGCTTAATAACACTAACATACATGGTAAGTTGAACAGATATAATAAATCTCAATGAGTTAAAAAGGTTGAATTAAATCTAAACCTATTCTGAATCTGTGGGTACCCTAATGAAAGCCCAAGAATCTAACAAGGGAAGATTTTATGAGGCAAAACCTATTTGACAAATTTCATTGCACACTCACATGTGTCAGACACTCAGTAAAATGAGGGAGATGAACCAAGAACAAGACACAGTCTCTGCCCTCAAGGAGTTTATTAATACTTAGTGAATGAGACAGAAACCACACAAAAGCAAATTAACTAAATAAAATAACTTTTGCTCATGTTTAAACTATCAGGACACCAGAAAAAAAAAGAGCCATCACCATGGAGCTCTTTTCATTTTTTTATAGATTAAGTCATTTTATGAATAATTTATAAATGTAAGAAATAATGGAAAAATGAAAACACCTATATTAAAATTTGTACCAATATTTTAAAGCATCTAAAGGTCAATATTTGCATAATAATTTTATTTTGATATATAGGCCTGAAATAGCCAAAGTGTTTTGAATGTAACTGACTTCTCATCAACTGTTAGTCCTAATCCTGGGAATATACTTATCTTGTAAATGCCGATTCCTGATTTCAAATACATGGCTAAAAGATTTTAGCTTACCTTTACTTCCACTTTTCCCCCAGTATCATAGAATTTATCACTTTTGAGAACCTTAATAGCTCAGATTTTTAAGAGAGAACAGCCATTCTCTTTGCTTCCAAATTACCCTACATCTTCATTTTTAGATGAGGCATACCTATCTTCAACATTTGTCAACTGATGAACAATATTAATTCAATTTTTGTGCCAAACACGGAAGAAAGAATATGATTGAATGTCCTTAAGCAAACAAGATAGTTCAAGTTCAAGTTCTTGTTGCAAAATATTTTATGTTAAAATCCTACTTCCAAATTACCCTACATCTTCATTTTTAGATGAGGCATGCCTATCTTCAGCATTTGTCAACTTATAAACAGTATCAATTCAATTTTTGTGCCAAACACGGAAGAAAGAATATGATTGAATGTCCTTAAAGCAAACAAGATAGTTCAAGTTCTTGTTGCAAAATATTGTATGTTAAAATCCTACTTATATAAGAAACCATATTTCCCTTTTGTCCTGAAAAAAAATTTTTTTTTTTTTGGAGACAGAGCCTCAAGCTGTTCCCCATGGTAGAGTGCTATGGCATCACAGCTCACAGCAACCTCAAACTCCTGGGCTTAAGCAATTCACTTGCCTCAGCCTCCCAAGTAGCTGGGACTACAGGCACCTGCCACAACACCCGGCTATTTTTTGTTTGTAGTTGTCATTGTTGTTTGGCAGGCCCAGGCTGGATTTGAACCCGCCGAGCTCTGGTGTATATGGCTTGCATCCTAGCCACTTGGCCTACGGGTACCAAGCCTTGTCCTCCAATATTTGTTCACTTAATGGATTCTTGAATTTGAGAAAAACTGATCTAGGCTATTGTCATTTGTAGACTCACGGTCTGAGATTTCCCACATATGGTCAATTTCAACATCACTGCAAACGCGGGTGCTGTCATCAATCTTTTTGCATTCATCTCTTGATTCATCTAGTAACTGTGAAACATGTTTCTGTGTTAATTTTCTTTTCTTTTTGTCATTAAGAGTAAATAATAAAAAAATTCTTAATTCTCAAAATGTGTTCAATGAAAGTCAAAAAATTAGGGAGGAAGAGATAGGACTACAAAAATGCTGTCTCTAGACTTTTAACTTTCTTGAAATATAATCTAAAAGCAATGACTTCACAATTGCACCATCTTTCTAGATGAGTCCATTTTTCTGTTTTCTTATTTTAATCTCTTTCTAATTGTAGTTGGGAATAATGCATCAGTAAAAATAAAATAGACATTATTCAAGTTGACCATGCAAGGGAATATAATGAACTAATACTCATAAAGAGGTAGAGGACATAAGGAAGTAAGCCTTATGTTAGGTGCATGTGGTACATACCCAATCTATGAAAATTAGGTCATCTTATGGAGGTAGTCAATGTAGAATGGTGATCAACTATAGAGATTCTACCATAATTCCTATGGTGACAAAAAAGCAAACTATATCTCAAGATAATAGAAAAAAATCAAACCATTAAGACCCCATTAAGACATGCAGATATATAAAGGGGCCTCAAAGACCCATATGACAATTGTAAAAAATAATAATTTTTCACTTTCTTTGAAAACCTCAAGGAAAGAATAAAATGAAATACAAATTTTTACAAATGGAACTACTCAAAAAAGAACTCAAAAACTAAAATTGGTTCCAATTTAAAAACAAAAAATCATTTGCATGTCTACATACTAGAACAATATACATATTCTACAACCAATTCTTCAAGTACCACCATATTATAATACCCATTTTTAGTTCTTAATGTTTAATATTTGTAAATAGCATAAAACAGAAGTTCAATGAATACTTGGTAAAAATTTCTAATTTCCCTTCTTTACTTTATCATCTGGTAATTTTAATTCTTCTCTAATATCAGAAAATTACTCAGAAAGAAAGAAGGTTTCCAGGACTACCAAGAATAATCATCTTGGATAATAAGGAGTCATTCATTTTTACAGAGTCTACCACAATGTATTTTAACATTTCTGTAGCTATTAAACAATCCCCCTCTTAACTTTCAGTTTTAATGTTTTCTTTTTTTTGTTATTCATTGAGGGGACAAAGAATTAGGTTACACTGATTGCATTTATTAGATAAAGTCCCTCTTATACTTGCGTCCCACCCCCAAGAGGTGTGTCATACACCATGACCTCCTAGCCCCCTCTATCCTCCCCCTCCCCACTTGGTCATTCCCCTACCCCCCCCCACTACCTGTTTCAGCTCATCTTCTGCCTTCATATTAGAATTGAGTACATTGGATTCTTGCTTCCCATTCTTGTGATGATTTACTAAGAATAATGTGTTTGAACTCCATCCAGGTTAACACAAAAGATGTAAACGCTCCATCTTCTTAATGGCTGAATAGTATTCCATGGTACACATATACCACAGCTTGTTAATCCATTCCTAGGTTGGTGGGCACTTAGACTGTTTCTACATTTTGACGATTGTTAATTGAGCTGCGATAAATAGTCTAGTGAAAATGTCCTTATGGTAAAAGGATTTTTTTTCTTCTGGGTAAATGCCTTGTAATGAGATTGCAGGATCAAATGGGAGATCTAATTTGAGTTCTTTGAAGGTTCTCCATACTTCCTTCCAAAAAGGTTGTATTAGTTTGCAATCCCACCAGCAGTATAAACATGTCCCCTTCTCTCCATATCCATGCCAGCTTTGAGACTTTGTGATGTGTGCCATTCTCACTGGGATTAGAAGATGTCTCAGGGTAGTTTTGATTTGCATTTCTCTGATGATTATGGGCAATGAGCATTTTTTCATAGGTTTCTTAGACATTTATCTGTTTTCTTTAGAGACAGTTATATTCATCTCATTTGCCTATTCATAACAAGGATTGCTGGCTCTTTTTTTGTTGCTTAATTTGAGTTCTCTGTAGATTCTAGTTATCAAGTTTTTGTCCGACTAATAGTATACAAGTATCTTTTCCCATTCTGATGGTTGTCTCTTTGCTTTGGTTGTTGTCTCCTTAGTGGTACAGAAGCTATTCTGTTTAATCAAGTGGCATTTGTTTATTTTTGTTGTTGTTGAAATTACCACTGAAGTTTTCTTCATAAAGACTTTTTCCAGGCCTATAACTTCAATTGTTTTTCTCACACTTTCTTTGAATAATTTTATTGTTTCATGACTTTGATTTAGCTCTTTTATCCATCTTGAACCAATTTTTGTAAGTGGTTAAGAGGTGCAGGTCCAGTTTCAGTCTTTTGCATGTGGTTATCCAGTTCTCCTAACAGCATTTATTGAACAGGGATTCTTCTCCCCGGTTATGCTCTGGTTTGTTTTATCAAAGATCAGGTAACTGTAAGATGTTAGTTTCATCTCATGATTTTCTATTTGGTTCCAAATGTTTGTATCTCCATTTTTGCACCAATACCATGCTGTTTTGATCCCTATGGCCTTGCAATATAGCCAAAAGTCTGGTAGGGTGATACCTCCAGCTTTGTTTCTATTACTAAGAATTGCCTTGGCTATATGGGATTTTATCTGGTTCCATACAAAATGAAGAATTATTATTTACAAGTCTTGAAAATATGATGTTGGTATTGTAATGCAGATTACATTGAATCTGTAGATGCTTTGAGAAGTATAGACATTTTAACAATGTTGATTCTTCCCAGTCATGAGAACGTTATGTTCTTCCATTTGCTAATATCTTCTGCTATTTCTTTTCTTAGAGTTTCATAATTTTCTTTGTAGAGTTCCTTCACTTCTTTGGTTAGGTATATTCCTAGTGTTTTGTTTTTTTTTTAACCTACTGTGATAGGAAGCATGTCCTTGATTAGCTTCTCATCTTGGCTATTATTGGCATATACAAAGGCTACTGATATGTGGAGAATGATTTTATATCCTGAGACATTACTGTAATTTTTTTTTTTTTGCAGTTTTTGGCTGGGGCTGAGTTTGAACTCGCCACCTCCAGCATATGGGGCTGGTGCCCTACTCCTCTGAGCCACAGGCACTGCCCCATTACTGTAATTTTCAATTACTCCTAGGAGTTTTGGGGTTGAGTCTTTGGGGTTCTCTCAGGATAAAATCATACTGTCAGCAAAGAGTGAGAGTTTGATCTCCTCTGCCCCCATTTGGATGCCCTGTTTCCTTCTCTTGCTAGATTATATTGGCTAGAACTTCCAGCACTATGTTGAATAGTAGTGGCAACAGAGGACAACCTTGTCTGGTTCCAGTTCTAAATGGAAAAGATTTCAGTTTTACTCCATTTACATTAGCTTTGGGTTTGTCATAGATGGCTTCAATCAGATTAAGAAACAGGCCACTTATGCCTATATTATTCAGTGTTCTAATCAGAAAAGGATGCTGAATTTTATCAAATGCTTTTTATGCAACTATTGAGAGGATCATATGGTCTTTGTTTTTGGTTCTATTGATATGGTGATTTACATTTATTGACTGCATCCCTGGCATGAAACCTACTTGATCGAGATGTATGAATTTTTTAATGTGTAGCTGTAATCTATTAGCAAGGATTTTACTGAGAATTTTTGCATCTATATTCATTAGTGAAAATGTTTAAAGTTCTCCTTTTTAGTTGGGACTTTACAGGCTTTTGGTATCAGGGTGATATTTGCTTCAAAGAACAAGGTGGGGAAGATTCCTTCCTTCTCAATTTTTTGGCATAATTTCCACAATATGGGTATATGCTGTTCTTCAAATGTTAGAAGACAGACTAGATAGATAGAATAAAAGATAGAATTCTAGTGTGAAGCCATCTAGACCAGGGCTTTTTTTTTTGTTGGGAGATTTTTTTATTGTTTCTTCAATCTCAGTTCTTGCAATCAATCTGTTCACAAGATCTATTTCTTCTTGATTAAGTCTTGGCTGAGGGTGTAATTCCAGGTATTGATCCTTTTCCTTCACATTATCAAACTTCTGGGTATAGAATTTCTTGTAGTATTCAGAGACGATCTCATATCTCTGTGGCACTGTTTTTATTTCCCAATTATTGTTTCTGATTGGGGTTATTAAAGATTTTACTTTTCTGGCCAGTTAATATGGCTAAAGGATTATCGATTTTATTTTTTCAATAAAACAACTTTTTGTTTTGTTAATTTTCCACATGATTTGTTTTCAATTTCATTAATCTCTGATTTAATTCTGGTTATTTCTTTTCTTCTGCTGAGTTTGGGATTAGATTGATCATCATCTTCCAATTCCATAGATGGTTCATGAGTTTGTGGATGTGCTGTTTTTTTGAATTTAGGCATCTAATGCAATAAATTTCCCTTGTGAGACTGCTTTGGTTATATCCCACAGGTTTTGGTAACTTGTGTCTTCATTGTTGTTATGATTCAGGAATTTAATTTCTTTTATTTCTTCTTTTTTTTTTTTTTGAGACAGAGCCTCAAGCTGTCACCCTGGGTCAAATGCCGTGCCATCACAGCTCACAGTAACCTTCAACTCCTGGGCTCAAGCAAGTCTCCTGTCTCTGCCTCCCAAGTAGCTGGGACTATAGGCACCCACCACAACACCTGGCTATTTTTTGGTTGCAGCCATCATTGTTGTTTGGCTGGCCCAGGCTGGATTTGAACCCACCAGCTCAGGTGCATGTGGCTGGCGCCTTAGCAGCTTGAGCCACAGGCGCCGAGCCTTTTTTATTTCTTCTTGAACCTAACTATCCTTCAGAATAAAGTTGTTTAATTTCCAAGTCTTTGTGTGGGAATGAACACTTTTGTTGGAGCTGAGTTCCACCTTTATTGCCTTGTGGTCTGAAAAGATATAAGGTACAATTTCTATTTTTTAAATTTTGCTGAGATTTGATTTATATCCTAACATATGGTCTATTTTGAGTATGTACCATGGGCTGATGAGAAAAATGTATATTCTTTAGCTTTAGGATGGTGTGTTCTGTATATATTGATGGATCCTATTTGTTTTAGCGTCCCACTGAAGTCCTTTGTATCTTTGTTTAGTTTCTGATTTAGAGGGATCTGTCCAGTTCTGTCAGAGAGGTGTTCAAGTCCCTGACTATTATGGGGTTATAGGATATCATACTGCTCAGACCCATCAAGGTCTGTTTCATCAATCTGGGAGCATTTAAGTTGGGAGCATAAATATTTAAAATTGAAATTTCTTCTTCTTGTATTGGTCCTGCGACCAGTATAAAGGGTCCATCTTTGTCTTTCTTAATTTTAGTTGCTTTACATCTGTTTGTGTCTGATTGCAATCCCTCCTTTCTTCTGATTTCCATTTGCTTAAAATACTGTTTTCCATCCCTTAACCCTAAGTATTGCTTTGTCCTTCAGGGCTAGGTGTGTGTCCTGGAGACAGCATATTAATGGCTTATGCTTTTTAATCCAATCAGCCAACCTGTACCTCTTCAGTGGTGAATTCAGTCTTTTTACATTTACTGAGAGAATTTAAGTGTGGAGGAATTCTATTCATCTTATTTTGTGAAAGCTTATTATGTAGTTTTATCCTGTGTGCCATTGTGGAAACTAAGTTTTGACCTTTAGCTTCTGGGTGTTTACTTTAGTGGTGGTTCAATGTAATGGTCAGTGTTGAGCATAAGTCTAAGTATTTCCTATAGAGCTGGTCTTGTGGCAAATTTCCTCAGTGTTCATGTATCTGTAGAGATTTAACTTCTCTATCAATTGTGAAGCTAGTTTTGCAGGATACAGAATTTGGGGCTAATTCTATTAAAATAATCCTAATTATTTTAAGGATGTTGAAGGTGGATGACCATGATCTTATGGCTTGGAAGGTTTCATTTGAAAAGCCTACTTTCACCCTAATGACTCTGCCTCTGTAGATCAGTTGATGCTTACTCCTGGCTGCTTGCAAATTTTTTTCTTTCATCTTGACTTTGGATAGGTTCATCACAACATGCCCTGAAGAAGCTCTGTTTGGGTTGAGATGACCTGGGGTTCAAAATCCATCTGAAGGGAATGTTCCATCAGGAATCCCTATTATTCCTATGTTTGAATGCTTTGTGGAGTTTTGTAGTTCTCTAAGTGCCTGTTCTGCTTTCTCTCTCTTTTCTGTCTCTTTAATCACCTGGGTTAACTCGTAAACTTTATCTTCTAACTCTGAGGTTCTTTCTTCTCCAAGGTTTAAACTATTTTTGATATTTTCTACTGCATCTTTACATTCCTTGATTGTCTCCATTTCCTTAAGCTGCGCCATATCCTTTCTATATTCTATGTATTTCTCATCCAACTTTTGGTTCTTTCCATTTTCTCATCTATTCTCTTTATTGTCTTTATCATATGTATTTTAAATTCCCTTTCTGTCAAATCAATTAATTCATCATAGGTCGAGTCTTCTGCAGTAGCAGCCTCATAGTCCCTTGGGGGAGTTGCTCTGTTCTGGGTTTTCATGTTGCCTGAATTTTTCTGTCAGTTCTTCCTCATGTGTTCTTCCTTCTTGTTCACCTCCTTGTTCTTCTTTTTCCTTCTTACTTCTTCCTTTTCTTCAAATTATCTTGTCTCAGAGCTTAGGTCTTGAAGTGGCCTCAGCCTGAGCAAAGCCAAACTTTTCCTCATAGCCAAAAAATAGGAGACTTTGCTCTCGATGATAATACCAGGTGGTGGTGTGGTTTTGTTTTTTTTTTTAAGGAGACAGAGAACCCGGCCAGCAAACTCTATGGTCCTTATTCCTAACTTAGTTGCCTTCGCTGATCGCCTGATTGTTTCCTCAGCATTCAGAACTTGCCAGGCTGGGATATTAAAGCTCACAAGAATCATTCAGGGCCAGGTCTCACAGTGGCCCATGACTCCAGTTCCTATGAGGTTCAAGAGTCCATCAGCCTGTCCCAAGAGTAGAGTTCTGATCCCAGCAGGTGGAATTAAGCCAGTCATGCTTTAGATCCTTGCTAAGACCTCCTCCAAACCTTCCCGCAATGGTAGCCCCCTGGCCATGGGAGACCTTCTCAGTATGGCTGTATCACCAGCCATCAAACCTATGGGCAAGTCCACTCCAACCAACATTCAAATCTGATTGCTGTATACTGTTCAAGTCTAACCACTCTTTCAAGCTTTCCATTCAGTGAGCAGCTTCCCTCAACAACTAAAAACTCCCGAAAGTCTTCCTCCCAGTCAGGACCTCTGTGGCAGCCCAGTGATCCCAGCCAGATGCAATCACTTGCCTAATTTGTCAGATTTCCACGCTCCAGATCATACACTGTATCCACCTCACCACCTCCTCACTATGCTCCCTAAACTATGACTCTGGGTAAGATTCCCACACCAGGTATGGCTGGGTTCTCTCTTTTTCCCCAGTCATTTTAGGAGAACTCAGATGAATGATTCTTCTAGTCCACCATCTTGCTTTACTCTCTGATTTAATTTTTTTTTTTTTTGAGACAGAGCCTCAAGCTATCCCCCTGGGTAGAGTGCTATAGCATCACAGCTCACAGCAACCTCCAATTCCTGGGCTCAAGTGAGTCCCTGCCTCCGCCTAAGTAGCTGGGACCACAGGCGCCCACCACAACGCCCGGCTATTTTTTTTTTTGTTGCAGCCATCACTGTTGTTTGGCGGGCCCAGGCTGGATTCAAACCCGCCACCTTAGGTGTATATGGCTGGCGCCTTAGCCACTTGAGCCACATGCACCGAGCTCTGATTTAATTTTTAATGCCTCTTTTGCTTCCTTTTCTTTTTCATAATTAAACCTCTTTTGCCCCTTGTATCTCCTACTATGGTGAATTTCTGTGGAAGGAAAGAACAGAGTCAAGTCATCTTCTGGCTGTGTTTCCAGAACTCCAGCTCTGATTGCCTCCCAAGATTATTGGATGATCAAATAAAATAATAAATATTTGAAAATACTGTAAATGGTCCGGGTATGATGGCTCACACCTGTAATCCTAGCACTCTGGGGACCAAGGCAGGTGGACTTCATGAGGTCAGGAGTTCGAGATCAGCCTGAGGCAGAGGGAGACTCTGTCTCTAAAAAAAAAAAAAAAAAAAAAAAAATAGCCAAGCATTGTAGCAGGCAACTGCAGTCCCAGCTACTCGGGAGTCTGAGGCAAGAGGATCACTTAAGCCCAAGAGTTTGAGACTGCTGTGAGCTATGACGCCATGGTACTCTACCAAAGGTGACAAAGTGAGACTATCTCAAAAAAAAAATTCTTTAAACTATAAAATACTTTATTAAAGGAATATTTTTGAATAACTCACAAGTTATTGATGACATGATAATATTTTTAAATCTCAGATTATTATAGTTGTCTCACATAGATTCTATAATATTCCTGTCAAACTTTCTCATGACTTCGATCTCAGAAAAAGTCAGAAATATTATAATTTAATTTAAGCAGGATGACTCCATTTTAAGAGGCATACTTGCACACTGATCTGCTATTTGAGTGAAATAACCTGCCTAATATAAAAAAATAAAAAAAAAAAAAACTTAGCTGGGCAGGGTGGCTCATACCTGTAATCCCTTGGGAAACCAAAGAGGGGGAGGATCACTTGAAGCCAGGAGTTGAAGACCAGCCTGGACAACACAGCAAGACCTCATCTTTTTTAAAAATTAGTCATGGTAATAAGCAGCTGTACTTGGGAAACTGAGGAGAAGGATCATTTGACTCTAAGAGCTGGAAGTGACAGTGAGCTATGATAATTTATAATTATCATTTTAATTCGGTTAAATTAAAAATCTCACAATTACTTTTAAAATGTTGTAAATACTGTGGTATTTCCACACCCTATCTTCAACGGAAGGGCACTGTATTTCTTATACTCCTTTCTCCAGGTCTAGAAATACAATTAGGTCTCTCCTAGGAGAAAAAAAAAAAAATTCTCCCTTAATCCCTTCTAATTACTTGTCCTATCTTTCTCCTCCTTTTTCCTTGAATATGAAAACACCAGCTACTCTCAGTCATCTCTATGTCTTTATTTCTACTTTCTTTCCAAATCTGCTTGGATAAGCATACGCAATTCTACTTTCTTAAGACCTGAATTCACAATTTGTTCCCACCACTTGATATTCTCAAAAGATCATTTTCCAAACTCATGCCAAGGGAAAAATCTGGGCATTTTATACTCTTCTATCACCAACTGCAGTCAGAGATAACTAAAATCTACTGTCTACCTAAATTACCTCCACACCATTAAGCAAGACTAATGTTTCTTAAAACAAAAAATTTCTGAACATGCCATTTCTCTCTCTTGACATTCTTCAGTACTCCCAAAGTCTACCTGCTAAATTACTTAGTATGATATACAGCCTTTTGCAGATTTCTCTTTTGCAATTCTTCTCCTACTAAACTTACGGTATTGCCATAGAACTAACATTCTTCAAAAGCAAAATACCAGCCTCCTGCCTTAAAGGTGCTATTATTTCTGTTATGTCACACACTTAAAAATGATTAAGATGTTAAATTTGTATGTTTTTGAAAAATAAGTCACTCACATAACAGTATGATTGTAAAGATGCCTGCAAGCTCCTCCAGGACTGTGTCTTTTTTTTTTTTTTTTTTTAAGAGATAGGCTCTCTCTCTGTCCCCCAGGCTATAGTCACAATGCTACCATCACAACTTACTATAGCCTTGAACTCCTGGGCTCAAGCAATCCCCCTGAAGTAAGGAGCTGGGACTAGCAAGTATGTGCTACCATACCTGGCTAATTTCATTTTGTTTTATTTTTTAGAGACAGGTCTTATCATGTTGCCAAGGCTGGTCTCAAACTCCTGACCTCAAGCAATCCTTCGACCTCAGCTTCCCAAAATGCTGGGATCAAAGGCCTAAGCCACCATGCTAGGGCTGTTGTCCTTTCATGTTTGAAATACTTGGTACATTAAGCTTAGAACCTGATGTTTGCCAAATGAATGAAATAGCCCTTCTTCCTTTCTGAATCTTTAATCTTTCCCTTTTTTAAATAATTCTTAACCCTCCTACAAAACATGCTAGTTTATCTCATATATCATAATGATAGCAAGAATACTTGACATTTGTGTTGGTTTCTGGTTTACATTCTATTTCACGGAGCTCATCCACTTTGGGAGTTACATCTATTTTCCCTACATAGCAAATTTCTATGATGATTCTCTAACCCTTCCTCTTCTTAAAATACAGTCCTGTAGCTCTGCCACTGCAACAGTATCACTATTACGCACATTCAACAAGAATAAAAACATATTCCTTGTCTTTCCCCCAGTATCAGGTGAAGTGAGAGTGCAAAGTGGTCAGAAGCTCTCAGTTTTATCTGTAATATTATAGTATTTTTAAACAGGTAATGTCCTAGCTGGGCATGGTGCTATCTTACTGTACTTCTAGCTACTGGAGAAAGGCTGAGATAGCAGGATTACTTGAGGCTGCAGTGAGCTGTGATCACAAAGCTGAATAGCCACTGTACTGCAACCTAGGCAATATAATGAGTGAAGACTAGTCACTCTAGTCACATAGTCTTTTAAAAAATAAAAAAGGAAAATATATTACTTGTATGGTTACATTTAAAATCAGATAAGTAATTTTCTGTGGTTTTTACAGCCAGTAAGGACCCTGAAACTTCTTGGTCTTCCACACTCCTCTGTAATGCTATGATCTTTTCATAGCTGTGTTGTGTCCCCACCACCTAAGCTTCAATCCCCACACTGTAAAGGATTTTGTAATCTTAACACTAGTACAAAAAACTTACATGCATCAGATGTTCAATAAATGCGTGTTTATACTGTTGATCATTATAAATACCAGTTAAATCTAATATGTAAATACATCTGTTAATTGTATGAAACTGATTTGACTGCATGCTAACTTTCAGGGATTCTTTCTTGAAAAAGCTGTTGATTCCATCTTGCTTTTGAGTCATTTTTCATGAAAATGGAATAAAGGAAAAAAACAAAAAAAAAAAAGAAAATGGAATAAAGGGTTTAACGTACATCTGCCTTTCCATAACACTGCCTATTAAAAAGAGCCCTAAGTCATCTTCTCCACCTCCAAATAATGAAATAATCTTCTCTGCTACTACCTGCAGTATTTGGCTTTTGGCAAAATTCAAATATTAACTATAATTATGATACTCAAATTTTGTTGCTGTTATTATTTTTGCAGCAGAACCATCAAGCTAACAAAACCTTACAAGGAATCTCCATATGCAACATGGGAAAAAAACCCAAAATTTATATACGAAGTTAAGGTGGAGACCTGAGTCTGCATTTGCTCAGTACTCATCCTTACATCTCCCAGGTAATTTCCCTCAAGATGTGGCTCTCAGGAATAGAATTCCTAAACTGCTAATTCAAGGTATCCATACTATACCAATTCAGGCTCAGGATCTGTACTCTGCTTTCTTATTGCTTGCTTAAGGAAACTTACAAATCTATGCTAAAGTGTTTTTTTTCTGATTTATAAGTTTATTTACATGACAGTCTTACAAAAGCATACAAATCCTGTATCACTTATGCATTCAGTTGGTCATCTTTATCTGAATGAAAGTGCCAATTGTTCTAGAAAATGTGAACCATAAGGTTCTTGGAGAACCTGGAGATAGGATCACATGAGGAAGCATATATGACCCACAATTACGATGTCTTCCACGTGCAAGCACATCTCCTCCTATGGCTCTGAGACTGTGAGGTTGGTATTATTACCCCTGATTTACATGCAGAAATATAAGAAGCCTAAGGTTTAGAAACAGAAGAAGAATGGTCATGCAGCTGGCCAAGGCAAGGCCAGGCCTCTCAGGTCTGTGGGACCCTCAAGCCCCTGGTCTCACTGCAACATGCCATCTCCACGAATGTGGACCTACACAAGCAAAACTGAGACTGGACTGGGCATTAAAGAAAAGGTGTCACCAAAACCTGTTTTTCAGGCTCAGTGCCTGTGGCTCAAACGGCTAAGGCGCCAGCCACACACACCTGAGCTGGTGGGTTCGAATCCAGCCTGGGCCTACCAAACAACAATGATGGCTGCAACCAAAAAATAGCCAGGCATTGTGGCAGGTGCCTGTAGTCCCAGCTACTTGGGAGGCAGAGGCAGGAGAATCGCTTGAGCCCAGGAATTGGAGGTTGCTGTGAGCTGTGATGCCATAGCACTCTACCCAGGGAGATAGCTTGAGGTTCTGTCTCCAAAAAAAAAAAAAAAATCTGTTTTCCAGGTTTTCTTTGCAGAATTCCAAATTCCTAGCAAGACTATTAAGGCCCTTCTACCCTTGAAGCCTTCTTTTGTGTCACTTTCCTATTCCCTATGCTTCAGCCATCCTGGCCTCTCAGTTCTCTGACGTATTTGCATTCCTTCCCACCTTTGCCCAAGCTTTCCGTCCTCCAGTTCACCAAGTCAGTTTCTGTCTGTCCTTAAAATCTAGGCTTGAGTTGTTTTCTCAGGGGAAGTCTCTCCTGACCCAAAGCAGGTCAGGCCACAATCTTGGCACAAGTGTGCCTTCATCTTGGCACACTCTACTTCTGGACAATCGCCCTTCACAGCTGTTTCCCTTACAAGGGACCACAATCACCAGGCCATGACTGTATAGAGTCTGAGCCCCTGAGGTTTCCCATTTCCACAGAAGGCTTTCAGCGCTCCCAGTGTGAGAGAGTAAGCTCAGCTCTTTCCCTGTGTGGGATTTAAGTTCCTACTTAATAAAACAGGGCCTGGAACTTCCCATGAACCTGTGGCTGATATACCAGGACTTTTACAACACACATCATCCTTCTGACTACCGCAGGTTCCTAAAAAAATTGAAAAGCTGCTCAGTCACTCCAAATTGTTTTCTTAATCTAGGTTCTGGGTGAGATGCTGAGATTGCCCCCACGTGGACGTTATCCAGTAGAAAGTGGAGCACCAGGCCTTTCCCAGATGAGATGGCCACTCCTAACCTCCATCCCTCCAATCTTTGACAGCTCCCAGGCCTACTGCAGTAGTCGTGGTCCTTAGGGGGCCCTGAGAAATCCAGACCCTGAGGGCTCCCTACTCAAGGAAAGTGAGGAGACAGAGGAGACTTGGCCCTTCGTTTGCACGAGGTGGGGGCTGGACAGGACGCAGGGATCGGGAGGGGTTGGGGGCCCCTGACCACTGGGAGAGCACAGGGCAGGCGCACAGCCCAGCCCCAGCGCCCCGCCTCTTCCTGGCCTCCGTCAACCACCCCGAGAGCCCCGCCCACCCACTGACACAGCCTCAAGCTGTTTCCCGCATCCTGTGGCAGCCGGAGAGGATAGGAAAATGGTGGCGCACGCGCAGCTGCCTGCCCGACCGCGGGTCTGGTGGTGGCTGCATCGTAAGCCGGGGACCCAGCAACAGAGGAAAAGAACAGCGTGGGTTAGCAGCAGCCCGTATTTTCACTTGCATGAAGCGCCTTTGCTTATGTATTTGAAAGAGTTTTTATTCTAAGAGGTAAGTATGTGTGCGCGCACAAACACAGACGGGGCCAAAAAATGTATACACATTTTAAGAAAGGGAAAAAACTATTAAAATTCTAATATTCAATATATACCGATAAAAAAGATGCATACAAGGACATCTGAGCAGCACCTCCTGTAATTGCAGGAGTCAAACGTGATTAAGTATTACAATTTTAATACAGTTTCTTCCTTTCTTAAAACGTGCATATACAATTTTTGGCACCGTGCTGTGTGTGTGTAGTACATACACCTTTTTAGAGACGGGGTCTCATTATGTTGCCCAGGCAGGAGAGCATTCACAGACACAATACCACGCTGCAGCCAAGAACCCCTGAGCTTACATGAGCCTCTTGTCTCAGTCTCCCAAGTACCTGAGACTGTTAAGTCCTGATACCTTGCCCAGCTCCAAGAACTATTAATTTTCAGAATCAAACATTTCTGTAGAAAACTAGAACACAAATTTACCCTAAACTCCTGGGAAATGGTTGCAGAGAAGGCTTGTTTCCTTAAAAAATACTTTTCCTTAAAAAATACTAAGATAGTCCTTGGCTTAGCACAGATAAAATGGATTACTTAAATCAGTTTTATAATAATTAGGTTAGAGTATTTAAGTAAGTAATTCTCTGAAAAATCTCTCAAATTATTAAATAACATCAGTTTGGTATCAGCTTCAAGGCTGCAAGTATGTCACCTCAATCTTTTCTTCCTCTTAGCCAAATCAACATCAAGTACTTTCAATTTTTCTTCCACATTACTGGAACTATTCCTCTTTTTCTAACACTAACACGCTAACCTTAACACTGAACAAAACTTCCTTTATCATGTGCCATTGTATCAATAGGTGTCCTTAATTCTTGTCTCACAGAAAAAATAAAACTGACTTCCTTTCTGTTTCAACAATATTTTCTTCTCTACTAGGTTATTACAGTCAGCATACACCACACATTATAATCCTCACCTCAAGAAAAATGAAAGGAAAAACTCTTTCCTGAATCCACATCCCATGCCACATTTCTCTGTTTTCTTTTTAATGAATCCTCAACTGATTTGTCTTACACTCCCCTCTCTCAACTTCTTTTTCCCACTCTCTCATAGGCTCACATCAATCAGGTTCTTGTCTTTACCTTTCTTGCAAAATAATTTCTTTCAAGGTCACCAAAAATTACTTTGCTATATCCAAAAGTCAACTATCACCCTCATCTTACTTAGCAGCTTTCAAGTAGGATTTCACTGTGTTTATCCTTTCCTTCTTTCAGGAACTTTTCTCACTCAGCCTCTCTGATACCACACCTTTCTCATTTTTCTCCTTTTCTCCTGCCTCAACTGCTCCTCTTTCATGGTCTCATTTACTGGTCCCTGGCCTTATCCTAATTGGAGTGACTCACCCAAACGTCAGATATCTCTTCCATCTATATTAACACTCCAAACCAGGGCTCCTCCAAAGTGTGGTCCACTAACCAAGAACATCAATAGCTGGTAGCAGCTTAACAAGGAAATTCTCAGGCCTTACCCCAAAACTATGGTGATTTTTATTCATGCTAATGCTTAAGACACTGGTTCTCAACCTTCCTAATGCCACAATGTATTTCTATTGTTAGATAGGGGTCACAACCCACAGGTTGAGAACTGCTGGCTTAAGAAGTGTTACTTAAGTAACTTAAGAAATGTTACTCTTAAAGTGACTTCATTCCGACTTTAGTTTTAAAATAATCTGTACAGTGATTCTCATCCTGGATCCACAGGATCTGCAATTTATCTGCAACGCTTTTGAAAATATCTATTGAGATTTTTAAAAAACAAAAGCTAAATTTCTTAATTTTATAGAGTAGTATTTGTGAGAATGACTAACATTTAAGGAAAAAAACTAGGGTTGGGCCTGGGGGCTCATGTCTGTAAAATCCTAGCACTCTGGGAGGCTAAGGCAGGTGGATAGATTGAGCTCACAAGTTCGACCAGATTGAGAAAAAGCAAGACCCTGTCTCTACAAATTAACTGCAGCAAAATGATCGCTTGACCACAAGAGTTGGAAGTTGCTGTGACCTATGATACCACAGCTCTCTACCAAGGGTGACAAAGTGAAACCCTGTCTAAAAAAAAGAAAAGAAAAAGCAATCCTTGAGTAATCTTTCTATACATAAAAGCTTGCCTCAAAGACACACATACACATGCAAAATCCTTCATGTTGAAACCTGAAAAAACGTGATTCCTATAATCCAGGCATCCACTCCCAAGATATGTACCCAGAGAGAAGGATCCATACAAAAACGTGTATATGAACATTCACAGATTTTTTTGTAATGGCCCCAAACTAAACTACCTATGTGTCCATCAGTAGGTTAATAGATAAAGAAATTGTGGTACATCCATACAGTGGGATACTACTGAGCAACAAAAAGAAATGAACCACTAACACTCGACATAGATGAATAAGATTTATATAGAGTGGAAGAAGCTGGACAGAGTGAGCACATACTACATAATTCTCTTCAGGTAAAATTCTAGAAAATGCAAGCTAATTTACAATGACAAAGCAGATCAGTGGCTGCCTAATGACCAGAAATGAAGGGAGAGGGATAGGAATGTTTGGAAGGAATTGAAAAAGATCATAAAGAAACTTCTGTAGATGATGGATATGTTTCCTATCTTGATTATGGTGATGGTTTTGCAGATGTATTCATATGTCAAAACTTAACATATTACATACTTTAATTATGTGCAGTTTATTGTATGTCAATTATACCTCAATAAAAGCTGTCTTAAAATTTTTTAACCTAACCACTAATCAAATGAAAACAGGAATGTCTGAGTCTCACTTAAATGAGACTCTGAAGGGTGGAGCCTGGCTCAATTTTTTTTAAAGTTCCCAAGTTGATTCTTATGTGTATCCAAAGTTGAGAACAAGTGATTAAAATTGATTATCAGCAGCTCTAATCTCTCCCCTAAACTCCAGGCTTGTAACTGCCTACTTAACATCTCCACTTGAACACTGAATAGCACCTCCCAATAGCCTAGTTTAACAACATACTCTCACTCTCCAGGCCTCCCTTCCCACCTTCAAAACATATCTAATTGTCATGGACTGAATATGCACCACATGTTATCAGTACAGCAGGCCTGGTTCCATATACTGACAACATCCATTATATGTTGACCAGTTTGTTACAGCCTTTGGGTGAGAGGTCAACTTACAGAGGTTCTACAGTACTTTTTAGAGACAAGAGGGTCTTATTCTGCTGCCCAGACTGGACTGCAGTGGTACAATCATAGCTTACTGCAACCTTGAACTCCTGGACTGGGGTGGTCCTCCCCACTTCAGTTAGTACAGTTAATTTTTTTTTTCTTTTTTGTAGTGATGGATTCTTTTTTTTATTTTTTTTAATTTTTTTGAGACAGAGCCTTAAGCTATCCCCCTGGGTAGAGTGCTATGGCATCACAGCTCACAGCAACCTCCAACTCCTAGGCTCAAGCGAGTCTCCTGCCTTCGCCTCCCAGTAGCAACAGGGACCCCAGTCCCTGGGACCACAGGCGCCCACCACAACGCCCGGCCATTTTTTGGTTGCAGCCATCATTGCTGTTTGGCGGGCCCGGACTGGGGATTTGAACCCGCCACCTTAGGTGTATGTGGCTGGCACCTTAGCCGATTGAGCCACAGGCACCAAGCCAGTAGTGATGGAGTCTTAATGCTGCCCAAGCTGGTCTTGGCCTCAAGCGATCCCCTCCTACCTTGACCTCCCCATAGTTAGGATTATTTGTGGAATAACTTATTTCACAGGCTCATTTATGAAAATGTTTATTGTACCATGTTGTCTTCTACAGTGGCCCCAATAATCCCTGCCTCCTAGTATTCATCCCTTTGTCTAATCCCCTCCTCACGTGTGGGATGGACCTAGTAAGATGCTTCTGATGAACAGAATACAGCAAAACTGACTGGATGTCACTTCCAAAATTAGGTTACTAAAAGACTCTAGCTTCCATCTCACTCACCCACTATTGCCTTGTGAGCTCCCCAACAGAATGGTTGATGTAGCAAAGAACAGACAATAGGTAAGTGAAGAACTCAAGTCGTCAGTCCAAATGCCAACAAGGACCGGAGGCATGCCAATAGCCACAGTAAACCTGAGTAAGAACCTGAAAGCCTAAAAGTAATTCCTCCCCTGGACTCTTGAGATAGCTGCAATCCCAACCAGAACACTGATTACAGCCTGCAGAGAGCCTGAATCTGAGGGCCTAGCTAAACTGTACCTACATTCCTGACAGTTTCTGTGAGATAACTGATGTTTCAATGGCTAAGTTCGGGACAATCTGTTATGCATTAATAGATACCTAATATATGTATTTATACCTATAATAATTCCAAGTATGGAAATGTCTTTTTTTTACTACAGAAAATCTAACACTCACAGTAGAGGATGACTTCTTTAATACACCCAGTTCTGGTCAATTGAATATATATTATACAAAAGTTATGGCACTCACTTAACTCACATTTTCACATTGGACTGCAATGAATCATCCATCAGATTATGGCATGTTCAGTGTGGGACAAGCTGTCCTTTGTTTGAGGCTACTCAAGTAAATAACACTTGATTTGCCCTTTACTTAACATTCTAAAACAGCTGTCCTAGTTGGCATTTCACTCTTCTGTAATGTTCACCCTTATTCTGGGCTTATTCCTTACTACTTGCCCTACTCTTCCTCTACTTCTTGGCCTGGTGCTGGTAAGACACCAGTCTTCAGAGTCATCACCAGGCAGCAGCATTGCTCCTTTCATTCTACCTCTCCATTATCTTTTACCATCCAGATGTTATTCTTAGGTACCAGTCACATCTCTGATTTTTTTAGTAACTGCTCCTAGAACAGCTCAGTGAAGTGCTCTCAAAGCATCTGCAGGCTGCTAAAAGTACCCGCAGGCAGCCTGGTATAACTAGAAATTTAAAAGGTCATTATGAATTTTCACATTGTGTAATATAAAATCCAAATTCATAAAACTGTTTCAAGTCATAAAAGTAAAAATGCCAGATTTGCAAATGCCAGAATTACAAGCTTTAGTGGAATATAGAACGATAATCAGTACGAATTGGGGTAAATGAATCTGTAACTGGGATGTCTATGTACAAATACCTGGAAAAGAAAAGTGTGAATGACACATGTACTAATGAGTATCTGAAAACCGCTTTTCACATCCTTTTGTGACAATGTTTTTTGTTTTTTTTGAGACAGAGTCTCACTATGTTGCCCTCTGTAGAGGGCCATGGCGTCACAGCTCACCATAGCTCACACCAACCTCACACTCTTGGGCTTAAGGGATTCTTTTGCCTCAGCCTCCTGAGTAGCTGGGACCACAGGCACCCACCACAACGCCAGGCTTTTTTTTGTTGCTGTTGTGGCCCGGGCTGGGTTAAAACCCGCCAGCCTTCATGTATGTGGCTGGCGCTGTAACCACTGTGTTATGTGCGTCGAGCCGACAACAATGTTTTTAAAGTATCTTTTTATCTCTAGTGACTAGTATTGTCTAGTATAACCTTTTTTTCCCCAAACACAGTATGAACTATCAGTAATTTTCAAAATCAAGTATCTGTCTGGTAAACAAAATAAAGTTTTATAAAACAAGGGCAAATATGCACATCTGTATAAAACTGATGAATTCTGTCCCCCAAAACAGAGAAGTTTAAGATTACAAAAGCATCTTTCATAGTTTTACTCAAAATAACAAAAACATTATAAGGTGAAGCTTTAATAGAATTCACAAAGTTCATGACACAACTGACAAAGCAGAAGGGACAAACTTCTTTTAACATATAATACTATTGGGCACTGCATATTGCTAATGGCATATAATGAAGAAGAGTTAACATTATCACATGTGCATACTAGCAGATGTTTTTACTTTACAGTTGGAACAAGCCACAAATGCATTATAATACATTATGTAATTATAGACAATCTATTTGAGAAAGAAGTGGTCATGGACTTTTTGCTTGATTTATCACTGACATCAAAAGCTGTCAGGCCAGGCACAGTGGCTCATGCCTAAAATCCTAGCACTCTGGGAGGCTGAGGCAGGTGGACTGCCCTGAGCTCAAGCATTCGAGAACAGCCTGAGCAAGAGTGAGACCCCATGTCTTAAAATAGCCAGGCACTGAGGTGGGCACCTGAGTCCCAGCTACTCAGGAGGCTAAGGCAAGAGAACTGCATGAGCCCAAGAGTTGGAGATTGCTGTGAGTTATAACACCACAGCACTCTATGGAGCTCAACAAAGTGAGCCTTTATCTTTAATAAATAAATTAATTAAAATAAATTAAAGGTTTATAGCAACCCTGTGTTTACTAAATCTATTAGCACCATTTTGCCAAAAGCATGGGTTTACTTTGTGTCTCTGTGTTACATTTTTGGTAATTCTTTTAAATTATTAAGTTATTTAAATTATTTTGTTATGGTGATCTGTGATTGGTGATCTTTGATTTTACTGACTATTATAATTTTGGGGGGTGCCACAAACTGTACCCATATTAAGACAGTGAACAAATTATGTGTTCTGAATGCTCCACCAATCAAGTATTCCATCCCCACTCTCTCTCCTCCAGCCCCAATTCTCTGAGAAGCAATGCTATCAAAATTATGCCAAATAAGTTACTACAATGACCTCTATGTGTTCAAGTGAAAGGAAAAGTGGCATGTCTATGATTTTAAATCATAATTAGAAATGATTAAGCTTGGTGAAGAAGGCATGTCAAAAGCCAAGATAGGCTAAAGATCAGACTTCTTATGCCAAACATTTGCAAAGTTGTGAATGCAAAGGAAAAGTTCTTAAAGGAAATTAAACGGGTTACCCTAGTGAACACAAAAATGGTAAGAAAGTAAACAAGCCTTATGACATAGAGAAAACTTTATTGGATAGAACATTAAACCAGTCACAACATTCCCTTGTGCAAAGCCTCACCTAGAAAAAGGCCCTAATTCTTCAATTCTATGAGTGCTGAGAGGAGAGGAGCTACAGAAGTAAAGTTTGAAGCTAGCACATGCTGGTTCATAAACAGGTGTCCAACCTTTTTTCTTTTTCTGCCACACATTGGAATGTTAGTCATTGTCTTAGGCTACGTGTTTCTGCCCTATGTTGGAATAATAGGAGTTGTCTTGGGCTACACATTAAATGCACAAACTCCAAAGAAAGCTGATGAGTGAAAGAAAAGGCCTGTGCAATATCTAACACCACAGATAAGCAAAACAGTCCTCAAATAATGTGTGGTGGCCCACAGACCTGCAGAAGACACCCCTGGAGATCTGTGTAACATAAAGAGCACCAAGTGAAGTGCTCTATAAGTGCACTAAAAGTGAAGCACCAAGTACTACTATAGAAGCTGTAGCAAGTTATCCAGAAGATCTAGCTAAGATCGTTCATGAAAGGGGCTACACCAAACAACACATTTTTCATGTAAACAAAACAGCCTTTTTGTGGAAGAAGATGTCATCTAGGACTACTTGTTTATTTCAATGCTTCAAAGAACACACTGACTTTCTTGTTAGGGGCTAGTGCAACTGGTGTCTTTATGCTGATACCAGTGCTCATAGACCTGAAAATCCTGGAGCCCTGAAGAATTATGCTAAATCTACTCTGTGCTCTAGAAATGGAACAACAAAGTCTGGATGACAGTGTTTACACTACAGTATGGTTTACTGAATATTTTAAAAACCACTGTTGAGAACTACTGCTCAGAAAAAAAGATTCCTTTCAAAATATTGCTGCTCAATGATAATACACTTGGTGACCCAAGACCTCTAATGGAGATGTACAAGGAAATGAATATTGTTTTCATGCTCTACTAACACGACATCCATCTAGCAGTCCCACATAGATCAAGGAGAAATTTCAACTTACAAGCCTTACTATTTAAGAAATATATTTTGTAAGGCTAAAGCTACCATGCATAGTGATTCCTCTGACGGGTTTGAGAAAATTCAACCTTGGAAAATTCAACACTCTGGATGCCATTAAGAACATTCAAAATTGGCTCAGTGCCTGTGGCTCAAGTGGCTAAGGCGCCAGCCACATACACCTAAGGTGGTGGGTTCGAATCCCCAGCCTGGGCCCACCAAACAATGATGATGGCTGCAACCAAAAAATGGCCGGGCGTTGTGGCAGGCGCCTATAGTCCCAGCTACTTGGGAGGCTGAGACAGGAGACTCGCTTGAGCCCAGGAGTTGGAGGTTGCTATGAGCTGTGATGCCATGGCACTCTACCCA
>CAUYQV010125954.1:0-13859 GCA_963574575.1 Galagoides demidoff
CCATGGCATCACAGCTCATAGCAACCTCCAACTCCTGGGCTCAAGCGAGTCTCCCGCCTCCGCCTCCCAAGTAGCTGGGACCACAGGCGCCCGCCACAACGCCCAGCCATTTTTTGGTTGCAGCCATCATTGTTGTTTGGCGGCCCGGGCTGGGGATTCGAACCCGCCACATTAGGTGTACCTGGCTGGCACCTTAGCCGATTGAGCCACAGACGCCTGTCAGATTCTTGAAAGAGGCTTCTAGGTTGTTTGCATCATCTTTTTCTTTTTCTTTGTCATAAACAGCCTTATAATAGCTGGTGTTCTCACTACAAGTAAACTTTGGTAAAACCCTCAGTGTTTGGATTGTGCTTCTGGAGCTTAGCAAATCCTGCTTCAGGGAGAGGAGAGGCTGCTGCTAATTCTTTTGTTGTCCACTTTCTGGGATCTAGATCTTCTGAGCTTTGTGTTCTAGTGTTTTTATCAACCACTTCTCTCCTTATGGGACTACCCTCTACTGTAAAGAGGCTGTGCTAACCAACTGCTCACACCAGGAGGATATGTTTACATGCATGAAAGAAACTAGTTTCTGAATTATTAATTTAATCACTTAATTATAAGTTATCCTTATAGGGAGCCTTGGAGCCTGTTTGTAAATATGAAATGCCATAAGTTGGGTTGCCTATGATCCAAAGATGACTGTATAAATATTACACAAATTTATATTTTTATTAGTCTTATTCAAATGCAATATTATTAGATCTAAAGACCTTGGGGAAAAATATATTTGTAATAATCTGTTCTTTCTAAATAAAATTTAATTTTACTAGACAATAATAATTTAAAATTTAACATAGTCATGTAAACTAATTTTAGAGATTAATGCACTTTTGAAGACACAGAATTTTTATTATTTATTTATTTCTTTATTTAAGACAGTCTTGCTCAGTTGCCCTTGATAAAGTGCTATGGTATCATAACTCACAGCAACCTCAAACACTTTGGGCTCAGCAATCCTCTTGCCTCAGCCTTCTGGGTATCTGGGACTACAGCTGCTTGACTATCTGTTCCAGCCACATACTTGGCTAGTTTTTAGAGACAGGATCTTGTTCTGACTCAGGCTAGTCTCAAACTCCTGAGCTCAAGCAATCCACCCACCTCAGCCTCCCAACTGCTGGGATTACAGGTATGAGCCACCATGCTTGGCCGATTTGGTGTTTTTGAATGTGTTTTGAATATGAAAGTAAAAACATTGTCAGAAAAACATCTAAAATAAAAATAATAAACTTTTAGAAGTATGTGTATAAGTGAATATAGTTTTTTTCCAAAATCAGTAAACTGAAGATGATTATATTGCTGCAAACGGAAAATAGAATTTTGTAGTCATTGGTCATAACCATTAGTCAATTCATCTTTTTGCCCTTAGAATATCATTATTTCATCATAAGGTTTAGATAAACAAAGTTAGTGTTGTTAAGTTAGGCAGTTAGTTAGACATGAGTGGGGCAGGTGGCAGATGTGTTTAAGGTAATTTGAATGTGGTTAGGCTTGGGGCGGGCTGACCTGGGCTACTGCAGGAAGGTGGCTAATCACTAATAGAGAGCTTGCAGGTGGGCTGTTCGGAGAAGCTGGCTGTTTGGGGTAAACTTATGGCTGCCCCTGGGATTTTCTGATGTGGATAGATACAGGTGTTGTAAAGATACAAGTCGTTATGAGAACATGTGATGGGAACAGAGTTAATCAGGAACCCGGGAAACTTCTGAGAAACAACCCACACTCCTCAAAAGTTGTGTATCCAATCCAGCACTACAGTCTCCAGAATCACTGTGGTGGCTAGGACAGGGCCCGATTTGCTGTCCAAACTGTTAAAATCAGGTTTCCCTTCTTGCTAAAACTTGTTTTTGCTCTCTAATTATTTTAGCGACTACCTCAAGCTGTCACCCATCACCCTAACAGTGTCCTCATTCCTTGCTTTTAATTTTTACATTTAGTGTGAACTTTAGAATGTGTTTTTATTTTTCATTTTGATAGATTTACTGAATATAAATTTAGTAAAAATATTGTCAGAAAATATTTGAGAGACTTTGAAGTGATCCGGTAGATTATGTGATGTCTTCAATGAAAACCTTTATGAAACTGGAGAGGTGTGTGCGCTTTTAGAACATTTGAATCATTACTTTGTGTGTTACTTTATAATTTTGGGAGTTGCAAATGACTGACAGCAATGAAAAACATTCTTGTCTATAGACAAGAAAATAATTCTGCCCAATAGAGGGCAATGAATTTTATTCCTCATCCAATGGGAAAAGGCCAGTTTTCCATCTATGTTCAAATAATTTGAAGATTTTTGATTGGCTCATACAAGTGTGCTGCTTTGACTTCTTTGAAATAACTGTGATGTATTAGTTGTTCCTTTATTAATGAGTTAATCACATCTTTGACTTAGGTTCATTTGATATTTGTATGATAATCATTATTTACCTTTCGAAAATTGTCTTTTCATAATTTTAGTAGCTTTCACTGAAAGTGAATCAAAATAATATGTTAAAATGGAAGCTAGTCATGCAAGATATTCAAGTTTTAATCCCTCAAATTTGTGAATATGTTACCCCACATGGCGAAGGGTACTTGGCCTATATGATTTTAGTTAAAAATGTGAAATGGGATGATTATCCTAAATTATCTTTGTATACCCATCTTGATAAAAATAAAAAGGTAACCCTTGTTAGAGGAGGCAGGAGGGTCAGAGTCAGAAAAGGATCTGTGATGATGGGAGCAAAGGTTAGAGATGAGGAAAAATTTAAGATACTACACTGGCTTTGAACTGCTGGTTTGTAACATGGTAGAAGGGCCACGTGTCAAAAAGGTAGAAAAGACAAGAAGTAGATTCTCCCCTAGAGCCGCCAAAAAGAATGTTGTCCTACTGACAACTTACTTTATACCATAAGATTTATTTCAGAATTCTTAGCTCTAGGACTATAGAAATTTGTAATGTAAACCCGTGATAAATTTTTCAAGCCACCAAGTCTGTGGTCCTTCAGTAGCAGTAAGAAATTTACACAAAGCATGAAGAATTCTATCAAGGCCTAATTCCATTAAGTGTTTACATGAGCACTAAAACTATAAAATAATTACTTAATATGCAAATAGTATAACTTGAGAACCGCAGCTTTAGATATGTTCCTAAAAAATGTACAATATACATAACAGTATTTCATAATTTGCAAAGGTTATAGAATTCAGTGTCTGTTCCTTACATATTCTAATTACTATAATGTGTAAGTCCTTGATGGCTAATTTTGGGGGTGTCAATTTGGTTAGTGTCATATGTAGTAGTACTCAATTATTTAATCAAATACTTATCTAGATACTCCTGGGAAAGGTACTTTGTAGATGTGACTAACATCTATAATCAGTTGACTTTAAGTAAAAGACATTACTCTCAATAATGTGGGTAGAGCCTCATTTAGTCTGTAGAAGGCCTTATGAGTAAAAATTGAAGTTTCCTGGCAAAGAAACCCTGCCTCAGGATTGCAGTGTTAAATCCTACCTGAGCATTGTGCTACCACTGCTTTTGGAATTCAGACCTATGAGTCCTCACAGTGACTAAAATGGAGACAATTATCCTGATGGTGTGAGGACACTTTCTTTATCTCACTGCTACACATCTCTTACTGGACTATGTCAAAACATTTTAATGTAAAATCACTGTCTCAGACAATGTGTCAAGAATAGTCAAATAAGAAAACCAGAAGAGTCTTCATTAGAAGGCATTGCTAGTTTTATATCCTGCCTGGTTTTTTTTCTTACATGGTCTAATTTCATAAAAGATAATCAGTTTCTACTTGACACTTGATGAAACATCTGATACAAGCTTGACATTGATTTATGAATTAGCAATATTTTTTAAATGAATGTGTTCCTATGTGTATTGAAGACTTGGAAGTTACTTAACTTTTGTATCATTTCTGTAAATTTATCTGAAAGAAACAATCTTGCATATGTATAAATATTTACCTATAGGACTATTTATTTAAATATTACACATATGTGTCTTAATGCAGGAATGGGAGTTGATTAAATAAACAAATGGAACTGCTCTCTGCTGGGGCATTATATAGCCGATAAAACAGTATCAGTATCCAATAGTAAAGTATCTAATTCTATGGATATATGTTTGTAATATTGTACTAAGAGATAAAAATATATTACACAAGTGAATTGTACATCTTGTCAATTTTTGAAGAAAACTAATATATCTTATATCTGATTAAAAACAATCATCTCTGAAATGTTAAATTTATATATCTCTAAATGGTGTATCAATGGGAGATAGTTTGTTGTTATGTTTTAAACAATTAACAAGATTTTTAAAAAATATGTAATAATTTCAAACTAAAAATAATTTATTCAAATATGATAATGAGTTAACACTATATTGAGACATGAATTTTTATACTTCCAAATTACTACCAGGAGTTAGACTTTAGAAATCCCTTTACTATCTTGTAATACATCTTTTAAGGAAAGAAACACCTTCATGAACAAACCAATAGCAATTAAAATATTATAATTTGAGTAAGTAAATTCCTCTAAGCCATCTGTGTATTTTTGTTTGCCAATGATACATTCTCCTTTCATGGCCCCCTACTGTCTTAGACATGGTGGATGGTCCAGGGATGGTGTCTGTCACAGCCTGAAGGAGTCAGAGACCTCCCTGGAACAGCATTCTATATGGAGCTAAGATGAATGCATGCACACGCGCACACACATTTCCCTCCATACTAAACTTGAACATGGCTCGTGTAATGCTGCTGCTAACATAATGTTAGGAGGGTGAAGCTTGATGCAAACTAGAAGAGAAGAATACAGCATAAGGACCAAAACGAAGATAAGAGACAGAGAAAAACAGAAAATGCAGATGAAACTCAAGCCCATAATTCTATCCATTGTGTCTCCTGTTAACTTGTGTTAATTTGGTGAAGTACTACATCATCTGTCCAGCAAATACCTTTCTTTTTTAAACTGTATAAAAGTTATAGCAAATCAAAATATACATTAAAATTTAAAAAATAAAGTCTATAATATCTCTTAATCAAGTTGAATAAGTACTCAGTGTAAATTTCTTATTAGAAAAAAAGCATAATTTCTTGATCAGGTAGCAGATATAATCTTCATTCCCAATTTTATTCAAAATCATAAAATAAGAAATGGCAAAGTAAATACTATGAAAACAATTCACTCTTAAGTTAACAAATTCAGTATCTGCCTGGCTCCTCTTCCCATTCTCGGTGTTCAGAAAGCACTACCCCAAAGTAAATTGAACTGAAGGAGATGGGGAGTGTTGTCTATTGTAATGCCTGTGAACCATGGGTGAGCACTGACCTTCGCCTCTAGCTCTGCCTAAAATAGCTGAGCATTTATCTCCCTTTCAAACTCTGCCTGCCTAACTGTGCTTGTTAGGCACAGGAGAAAGAGGGCTGACATACTTGTGACCAAACCCTTCGAAACTGGCCAAGACTGGACAGATACAAGATAGTGGTCCATTTGACCTCTACAAACCCCTAACTTCATTACAATCTAATTTCCATGCTCAATGGTACTCCCACTGGGCAGACAGTAGAAAATCACCATGGTGATGAAGGGGTGGGGAACCTATGGTCTCAAGGCCATATATGGCCCTCAGATCCCCCAGTGTGATCCCCCCACCAAATCCAAACTTCACAGAACAAATCCTTTATAACAAAGGTTATAGAATTCAGTGTCTGTTCCTTATGTATTCTAATTACTATTATATGTAAGTCCTCTGACGGTTCATTTTTGGGGGCTCAATTTGGCTAGTGTTAAATGTAGTATTATTCAATTATTTAATCAAATACCTATCTAGATATACCTAGGAAAGGTATTTCGTATATGGGACTAACATCTATAATCAGTTGACTTTAAAATGAGGATTCAGTTAAAATGCTGTACTTGAGGATGCAGAAAGCCACATGTGGTGCCAAGGCCATAGGTTTCTCACCTCTCCATGAGAAGTCGATTTTTCATATCTTGACCGATTAAATAAAGCCTAATCTGCTACCCTTCAGTTTGAAATGTTGGCTTCACCACACAGAAGAGGAAAGGATCTTACCCTTATTTGGCAGGGGAGGCAATTATATTGCCTGAGGGCCTCAGCAGTGAGATGGCCACTTTGACCTTCCTGTCTTTCTGTGTGAGAACTGGCCATAAAGAATCTCTCTGACTCATTTCATCTGAAATTAGGTCATAAGACCCTCATTTCAGAGGAATATTGCTCTGTAATTGGATGCCAAGAAAAGTCTGAATAGACAGGCCTTTGGAGGTCTTCCTCCCCTTGCTTATCACCATTAGATCTTATCCTTTTTGTCCAATCATGGTTCTACATGGCTGTCCATTGTTCATCAAATCAACCCATGAAAAGACACAGTTGTCCTTGGTCTTTGGATTGTCATTTCTGTAGGCCCCCATGTCACATAAAACTTTGGTTAAATAAAGTCATGTTTTCTTTCTTGTTAATTTGTGTTTTGTTATAGTCATGGATCTCAGGATGAATGAAGAAACGAGATTAATTTTTTTCCCATACACAATTCCAATGTCTATTGAAAAGCTTTTTTCTGTGGCCAAAAATGACAGTCACTGGTTCTGGCAAGATATTTAAATCCAGTTAGCAAATATAGAATCCAAATTTCAAATGCTACAGTTATAATACACCATTTAAAAATTCTACTTTAAAACAAAGATCATAAATGAGCATCATTTTTTCCTAGGATTTAAATATAAGCTTAAAGGTAACATATATTAGCTGACATAACTTGCTAATGAACAAGCAAAATTAAGCTGACTTTTTATTGGTTTAATTAAATAACAGCTGCTATAAATCTGTGTTCATCACCAAAATTGACAGGGTTCCTAACATTGTAAAATACAAAAGAGTCTAACATAATTCCAAATCATATACAAGTATGATTATCTTCTATTATACTAAATCCTAACTAGAATACTATCAATAAATGATAAATAAATATCCAGCTTCGCAGTGAGAATTTCTAAAGAAGAATATGAATCTGAGTCCCAGATTATGGGAACAGATGGTCTGGAAAGGCCATGCTAGTCCATGCCTATATTCTAAAAACCCAAAAGCCTGAAACCTCAAAACTCCTCAAGAAATTAAGAAATGAGAACTAGAGAGCAAAGCAAGTTAAATTAGTGTGGTGTGAAAAGGCAGTATCTGAAGACGTTATACCACAAGTTAATTTGGACCAAATCTCACTCTAATGCTTTTTCTGGGGGTGTAAGTAATACCGAGGCACTGCGGTTCATTCAAGGAAAGATCAGTATACATAGTCATATAGCTTTTTATGTGGGGATGGGTCAATTTAGATATTATAGCTTATCATATATCCAAAGCCTCATAAATATATTGGTAAGCAACGTTTTTCATTAAATGCATGAAATTATAGCCACCCAAATAGATGTATATCTACAATAAAATTCCATCCTAGAACTTGATCAGAGGGGACATAATAGACAATTGGATTGAGGAAAGGACTGGCTCACTGGAATTCAGCATGTTCGGGGGCTGAAAGGCGAGAGGTTTTTATTTATTTAGAGCAGTGCTTCTCAACCTTCCTAATGCCGTGGCCCTTTAATACAGTTCCTGTGGGTCACGACCCCCAGATTGAGAACTGCTGATATAAAGAGTTTGACAATGCTAAAAGGTGGGGCAGGAAGGTGCACATATTCACAACTACCTGCTTTGGACTAAGTGTGAATATGTGACTGACATAAACCCATTATCACAAACCTCCATTTTACAGAAAAGTAACCTGTCCTGTAGCTTCCTTGAGAAAACCGCCTTTGACGGCCAAGTCTACCCTACACCTTACCCTCACATGCAGCCCTACTCTTAAATCTCTTACTTGGATCTTAAATTTCCCTCCTCAATCTTTTGTAGTTTCAATGTGGAGGTCTTGGAAATGGTTAATCCTAGTATGTTATCTTTTCTGAGGCTATGAAAAATAACAAATAGTTTACTTTATTTTCTAATTGTTTTTGTCAATATATAAAATAGAGTTTTGAATATGGACTTGGTATCCCATGACTACTCTAAATTTAATTACTAATTTAGTAGATCTTGACAGATTTCTCAGGTTTTGCACTATTATAACGGTTGCACTGCCTACAACCTCCAGGAAGATGCTGAATGAAAGGAGGGGATGTAAAGCCCTCATTGCCATCTCTGGAGGGAAGCTGTCAGTAATTCACCCTCCTGTATGGCATTAGCTCTAAGTTTTCTCCAGATGCTTTTTAACAATATGAGAAAACTTCCCTCCATTCTTACCTTGTGAGAGTTTTAACATGAATGGGGTCTGAGTTTTTTAAATCCCTTTTCTGTGATTATTAATATGATTATAATTTTTTTCATTTATTATGTTAACATATTGTATTGGATTTGTTAAGTTTTGAACGTAAATCAACTTTGTTTTCCTAAGATAACTCCTACATAGTAATGGTCCATTTTATATATTTCAGGAATCATTTTACTAATATTTTAGGGATGTTTTGTGTGTCTTAGTTCATAGGAAATACTTTCATAGCTTTCTTGTAATGACTTTTCCCAATTTGATATTAAAATTACCTGGACTCATAAAAAGAGTTGAAGTGTATTCACTGTATCTCTAGTTTATTAAAGAAATTTGATAAATTTGATATTATTTACTTAAAAGTGTGATAGACTTCAGCAGTGAAGTCACCCGAGCTTGAACATGGGATTTTATTTTTAGAAAGGTTTTTAATTACATTTTGATTTCACTCTCAGACATAATACTACACAGACTGTTTATTTCTACTTGTACTAGTTTAGTAAATTGTGTTTTCAACACCTGTCTATAATGCAAGTGTTCTAATTCGGACAGACCAGAGAATCACTCAGTACTAGAAGCCATGTCTAACATGCCTTTATTCTGTGCCCAGGGGTTAGTGAACTGCGTTACATGGGAGGTCAGTCTTTATCCAGCTCCTGGAAGCCGGGGAGCTGAGTTACGTGGAAAGTCCATAATCTAGTCAGCAACTCACACAAGTGAAAGGTCCTGTGCACCTTTATACCAAGGAAGAATAGTAAAGACCAGGTGCCCAGCAGCAGTTACGTAAGCATGGCTGCACTGTACACAGGTATGGGTACCTAGGAATAATGGGTCTTCTCAACAACTGTGTTTCCCAGGGATGAGAAAGCCCAAATAACTTTGTCTGGCTCTACACTGTTCACTAAATGTGCATTAAATGCATTGCTTAATAATCCCCTTATGACCCTTTTAATTTCTATGTCATGTATGGTACTGGCTCCTTTTATTTACTGATAATTGATAACTTTTAATTCCTCTCTTTTCTTTTTTACCAGTAGAGCTAAATGAGTGATAGCAAAGTATCAGTGGAAAAAGACTGAATATTTGAGTCATCTGCAGAAGCTGGAGCAATATGATCCATGTTGCCAGCTAGGGGAAATCCAAATTTCTCAACATTTAAGCAGCTCCTACATCCCAAGTAGAACGCCATAAACTTGGTCAGGATGCCATGAGATCTGTTATTTTAAATTTCAAAATATTAAGGGAATATAGATGTTTTTGTTCCACGGATTCTTTGCATACTGCCAAATTCAGGACTTCCAGTGTGCCATCAGGGTACTTCCAGTGTGCCATCATGTTCATTGCACATGATAGGTAAGTTTTGATCCCTCAATCCTCCCACCTTCCACCTTTCTTGGGTTTCCAATTTATATGCCATCAAGTAGTACACAACTACAAAAAGGCATGAGTTAATGTCTTTTGCAAAAGCTTATATGGAGCTAGAGATTATTCTCCTAAGAGGTCCAAAGAGGAAGGAAGTGGTCAGTTGAGTCCTGTCATTGGACTGAAAACTTATTTAGTTACCAACCCTCTTAATAAGATACATGCATCTTTGAATAATTCACTTATTTAAATCCAGTGCAATAATTTAGTCAAAACCATTGCATTGTGAATTGACACAGTTGAGGACCTGAGTATATATTCTTAACACCTGTGAGTTGGTATGACTGAAGTCACCAAAGTAGGACAAAATTTCAATGGATGGAGATACTTATAACTCATTAAGTGTTGGTCATAGTAACATTTGTGGTTTCTTATTTAATAGCGAAAAGTATTATTCTCTCAGGGATTTGATTTTCTATTTGACTCTACCAAACCACAATATCTAGATGAACAGTATAAACCTTGTGATTAAATGTCACCAGATCAATGACACATAAATTAATCTTTGATTTAATAATATCTTGAAATAATACATATGAATATGATGAAATATTAATGGTAGGAAAAATAAAGTTATTTGAGTAACTGCATGATAAAAGTAGAATACTAGTATGTTATTTTAATAACCACTCTCTGTATAATAATCTTTATATATACCATCTTGATATTTTACCTCCATACCCAAACATTCATATAGGCACATATATTCCTAAAGACACATGCTATTATCCCATTCAAATCCCTTAGAATGTCCAATTAACAGATACCTTTATCCGCTCACCCCTTTCAAATGTACTTAAATAGCTGAAGTAAGCCTTTTCTTCAAATAAGAATGTTTCATATTTTTGTTTTCAAAATCAACTTACAGCCTCTTCTATATGTGGGGGGCCCACTGTGATACAGTGTCAGTGTTTCTATTCTTTTCATAGTTTGTTAGAATTTAGATGCTTATGGCTTTTGGGGGTACTATGCTCATTTTTATTTTTCCTTCTTGGTGAGAACATCTGTTAGTGAACTTACCATGATAAAATATTATATGTTAATGGCCTGCTTCTGAGTTGCCAGGTTTTACTGCTGCTAGCCAATAAGAAATACTTTGGAACTGAGAGTGTGTTCCTGTCTAGGAATATGAAAGGATTCTGTGTAACTCACTGTAAATTACTTCCAGTAAGCTACTGAAGCATTTTTTCTTTGACTTAAAACATAAACAGGCTCTTTGATTAATGCAACTACTTAGAAACATGCTGAAGAGTTTGGAGCCTGATTCCTTTTGCTAGGGGGCTTTTGTCTCATTGTTAAATTAACTAAACTGAGTGTCCTGAATTACAGGTTCCTGATCAACAGAGTATAGACTCTCATGGTTTTCCTGCTTCTTACAGCAAATACTTGATACATATAAAAACAAGGAAAAGATTAATTTAGAACATTGAAAATTACATTTTAGACCTCTACGTGAATACTAATTTTCCTTGTCTGATAAGTAAACTTTAATTCTAATGCAACATTTCAGGACAATAAAAATAAGGAATTTCTGAGCTATGATTATTATTTGGGCAACTGGTGTTCTTGGTGGATATAGCACTAGAAGGGTACCTTTGTAGTGCAAAATGTCTAGTTTCTAACTTCTGAGTTTTCACTGGTGACTGCAGTAATCATTAGGAATAACTCGCAGTACATATATTAGTTTGAGATATAGTCTTGGCCAACAGATAGCAAATACTATTTCAGTGAAAACTGTTGATTGAATCAGTCTCTCAAGTACGCTCCTTTTGAGTGCCTGCCTCTTCTAGAGATTTTATAAAACTAAAAACTTTATCTCCCCTAATCTCTTACAGTTAAGATATGGGAAAAGTGGATTACCCCAACTAGATGTATTCTAACAAGATTTTGGAGTAAGTTGAAAATATCTTCTGGCCTCTTGTGATAACCCTCTCTTGTCCAGCAGTTATCTGATTAGATAATGCTGTGTGGAAATCTGGTACACACCATGACTGCAGCAACACAGGCTTGCAAATTAAGTTTAAGAGTATATTCTTTCAAAATAATGATATTCTTATTTTTCTTTTACTTCATGTCAAAATGTAACAATGTAACTTGAATTATTTCCCCATAAATGTGCAGGTAATCCTATTCTGTGGATCATATTCTTTCCAATAGCAAGGGATAAATTCTTCAAAGCCATGGTTTTCCATTTTAACTAAAGTTATGGAGTCTGTGCCATACGTGACTATAAGGCTGAACCTACTGTTAAAACAACTTTCAGTGGGTGAGGTCATTTAAAGATAGATAATCCTAAAAGACTTTGGAGTTGGTAGGAAAGACTTCTGCTGGAGATAGCTCTAGTCATAATGTGACTCAACCTACATTATTTTCAGAGTAATCCTACTGGTATTTACTGTTGAAGCATCTTCCCAAGTTTCGGGACTGCTTATCCAAACATCTTTAGTTGACTCTTTCTTTGGTTAGGATTTTGAGAATCCAGTCTGACTATTTTAAGCAGAAAGAGATTTACTAAGGATATTTTGTGGCTTATGGATCTTTGGAGAAGTTGGAAGTGGGGAGTGGCTAGATACAGCCCAAAAAAGACAACCAAGGTAAACATGTAAATGCATGGTTCTTCTGATGGAAATCCTAAGGGCACGGGCTCATGCCACTGGCACCCATGACAACAGGAAGTAGATGCTAGAATTTAATCCAGTGATGTCTCAAAACAAAATGCCTCCTCTTGTGTGTTTACACAATGTACCTATCTTCCCAGGCAATCTCAGATTGTTTCCTTTACCCTAATTCTCTTCCAGAATTTCTGCCTAGAAGATTCTAGAACCCTGCCTGTGAAGTCAGGTTACAGGTCACATTTACTCTTTGTTTTTCAGACATTGCCACTTTGGAAGCAGTTTGAATGGGTAGTGACCATGTTTGTAATCAAAATGGTCCAAATACCTAAATATTGAAAATATTTTTGAGTAGGAGTAACAACATAGCAACATAAGCTAATAAACCATCAGAGGTCAAAGAGACTTATTTTTGAATACTAAAGCTCGATAATTATTGTTTGGGGAGTGGGGTCCTAGTTAAAAGTTATGTTGAGATGTAGGTATTTTTTAATTGGGCTTATAAACTTCACGTTAATACGTATCAAAATGGCTGAAAATATTAGTTAGCTAAATATTAAAAATAAAATGAGAAGTAGGAGTTACTTTTAATTATTTTCTTTAAAATTACAAGTCACTGAAACAATTATTTGAATCTTCTACATTTATATTCTTTTTAATCTACTGGCAATGTACCATTCCCTTAATTTTGCACTTTTAATCTTTCCTCTTTTTGCCTTTTACCTGTAAGTTTTGCCAAATATATCAATTAAAATAATTGAAGGGTAGTGCCTGTGGCTCAAAGGAGTAGGGTGCAGGCCCCATATACCAGAGGTGGTGGGTTCAAAACCAGCCACGGCCAAAAATCGCAAAAAATAAAATAAAATAAAATAAGTAAATAAAATAATTAAAAAATAAATGCCTACAAAATCCAAGGGGGAAATTCTATAAAGTATGAAAGAATGTTAAAAAATGCAAGAAATGCAACTTCATCCTAGAAAAGTACTTAATATTGTGTAAAAATGCTCTGGTTTATTTAAAGAGAATTTCATGAAGTTGACTAATGTGTTTTTCTCACTTGGTAGTGATTATCTTTTCCCTTCCTGGATAATTCCAGTATGAATCCACTAAAAACATCATTCATTAAGTGTTTATAGTGTGCAAAACTCCCTGATAGATTCTGAGAAGAATGTTATAATTTATATATAGTTTTCACAAAATGTTCACAATTTTCTTAAGTACTGGGTCATAATAAATTCCATAATATGTACTTATACTTCATATACAATAATTAAAAGCTAACCAGGAGGCTATATCTGCCTGTGTATAAACATTAAATTTACATTAATTTTTTTTTTTTGAGACGGAGCCTCAAGCTATCCCCCTGGGTAGAGTGCCATGGCATCACAGCTCATAGCAACCTCCAACTCCTGGGCTCAAGCGAGTCTCCTGCCTCCGCCTCCCAAGTAGCTGGGGCCACAGG
>CAUYQV010125959.1:0-14409 GCA_963574575.1 Galagoides demidoff
ACCTGATCAAACTAAAAAGCTTCTGCACAGCCAAGAACACAGTAAGTAAAGCAAGCATATCGCCCTCAGAATGGGAGAAGATATTTGCAGGTTATGTCTCTGACAAAGGTTTAATAACCAGAATCTACAGAGAACTCAAACTTATTAGCAAGAAAAGAACAAGTGATCCCATCTCAGGGTGGGCAAGAGACTCAAAGAGAAACTTCTCAGAAGAAGACAGGCGCATAGCCTACAGACATATGAAGAAATGCTCATCATCCTTAATCATCAGAGAAATGCCAATCAAAACTACTTTGAGATATCATCTAACTCTAGTAAGATTATCTCACATCACAAAATCCCTGACCCAGAGATGCTGGCATGGATGTGGAGAAAAGGCAACACTTCTACACTGTTGGTAGAAATGCAAACTAATACGTTCCTTTTGGAAAGATATTTGGAGAGCAATTAAAGATCTAAAAATTTCTCTACTATTCAATCCTACAATTCCTCTACTAGGTATATATTCACAAGGCCAAAATCACATTATAACAAAGATATTTATACCAGAATGTTTATTGCAGCCCAATTCATAATTGGTAAGTCATGGAAGAAGCCCAAGTGCCCATCGACCCACAAATGGATTAATAAATTGTGGTAATGTACACTGTGGAATATTATGCAGCCTTAAAGAAAGATGGAGACCTTTCCTCTTTCATGTTTACATGGATAGAGCTGGAACATATTCTTCTTAGCAAAGTATCTCAAGAATGTAAGAAAAAGTATCCAATGTACTCAGCCCTACTAGGAAACCAATTTACAGCTTTCATATGAAAGCTATAACCAAATTATAGCCCAGGAATATGGGTAAAGGAGAGAGGGAGGGGAGCAGGGGTGGATGGGTGGAGGGAGGGTAATTGGTGGGACTACACGTTTGGTGCATCTTACAAGGGTACATGTGAAATTTCCTAAATGTAGAATATAAATATCTTAGCATAATAACTAAGAAAATGCCATGAAGGCTATGTTAACCAGTTTGATGAAAGTATTTCAAATTGTATATAAAACCAGCACATTGGACCCTATGATTGCATTAATGTACACAGCTATGATTTAATTTAAAAAAAAGAAAATGGGTATATAAGGGACTTTTCTTAAACTGATAGAGGCCATATACAGCAAACCCACAACCAATATCATATTGAATGGAGTAAAATAAAAAACATTTCCACTCAGATCAGGAACCTGGGAAGATTATCAAAAAAATCAAAACCAGCACAACTTTCTTTTCAGGAAGTCATGAAAATTTAGATTTTGTGACCACATTCTTGGGCCTAAAACTATCCACTTTTTGTTTGTCTTGACATGATCCTCATGATAAGAGCTGAGGTAGGCTGGGTGTAGTGGCTTACTTTTGTAATCCCAACATTTTGTGAGACTGAGACTAGTCTGTGCAGCATAGCAAGACCCCATCTCTATACAAAACAATTAAAAATTATCTGGGTAGTGTGGTAGCATGCATCTGTAGTTCCAAGTACTTGGCAGGATGAGGTAGGAGGATGACTTGAATCCTAGAGTTCAAGACTTCGGTAAGCCATGACTGAATCACTACACTCCAGCCTAGGCAATAGAGTGAGATCCTGTCTAAAAATAATTATAATGATTCTTTTTTTTTGGTGAGGTTTTTGGCTGGGGCTGGGTTTGACCTCGCCACCTCTGGCATATGGGGCTGGTGCCCTACTCCTTTGAGCCACAGGCGCCACCCAATAATCATTCATTTTTGAAAGAAAGAGCTGAGGGGTTTGAGTGTGGTGGATTCAAACCCTGCCCAAGCCAGCTAAACGACAGTGACAACTGCAACAAAAAATAGCCAGGCATTGTGGCGGGCACCTGTAGTCCCAGCTACTTGGGAGACTGAGGCAAGAGAATCGCTTGAGCCCAAGAGTTTGAGGTTGCTGTGAGCTGTGACGCCATAGTACACTATCAAGGGCATCATAGTGAAACTCTGTTTCAAAAAAGAAAAAAAAGAAAAAGAAAAAGAAAGAGCTGAGGTGTTTTTGTATCTGGATGTATAGGTAAATCTCTTAAATATCCACAATTTTGTACTTCTGTTTCCCTCTTTGTGACTTCTCCCTTAAAAAACAATTCAATTTAGGGCCAGACGTGGATAATCCTAGTGCTCTGAGAAGCCCAGGGTGATGGATCCCTTGAGCTCAGGAATTTGAGACCAGCCTGAGCCAGAGCAAGACCCCCATCTCTACTAAAAATAGAAAAACTGGTTGGACGTTGAGGGAGGCACCTGTAGTCCCAGCTGCTCAGGAGGCAGAAGCAAGAGAATCACGTGAGCCCAGGAGTTTGAGGTTGTTGTGAGCTATGATGATGCCACAGCAGTCTACCTCGGCTAGCGCAACAGAGTAAGATTCCTCTCAAATAAATAAATAAATAAATAATAAAAAAATTAAAAAAGCAACTCAATTTAGTACTTCAGTGGTGGTGTCACTGCTGCCAATCTGGACTGAAAACTGTTGTCTGTACACTGTCATTCAGCGCCATACTCAACAACCTGAGAATTCTGCATAGTGACTCCTCTCTGGAGCTGAGCGAGTACCAGCAGCTCAGCAGTGATAATGACGAGTATGAAAAACTACTGTGGGCAAGCTCCACATTGTATATGGGGACTCTTTCCTTTTTGTACAACTGAAGAGTAAAATATATAAGCTTTTTAGCATGTGGTGATGTCAGGAATATATTTATGGCCCTAGATAAAATAAAGAAAATGGCATGTGGGTTCTGTTTTGTGGTACACTATAACAACTGATGCTGCAACTATCATGCGGTTTCTAAATGGGACCCGCCTAGATGACCGGATCATCTGCACGGATTGGGATCTAGGTTTTATTTTTTTATTTAGACAGAGTCACTTTGCTGACCTCGGTAGAGTGCCGTGGCGTCATAACTCATAGCAACCTCAAACTCTTGGGCTCAAGCGATTCTCTTGCCTCGACCTCCCTAGTAGCCGGGACTACTGGCGCCTACTATAATGCCTGGCTATTTTTTTGTTTCATTTTAGCTGGCCTTGGCTGGGTTTGAACCCACCAGCCCCGATGCATGTGGCCGGCACCCTAACCACTGAGCTACAGGCCCCCAGCCTGAGATCTAAGTTTTAGAGAGGGTCAACAGTATGGCTGGGCTGATCTGGGGGCCAGGAAAGAGATGAGATTCATGAGAACCTAGATGATGATGGAAGAGGCTTTGGAACACAGACTCAGGTCTGTTAAGGGAGAAGAATCCACTAGAGAACAACTCTGAACTCTGATCCTTCAAATAACCTAGAACAACACCAGGTCTGTATATAACCCATTCTATGACGAGTTTCAATTACCTTACTTGCTGAGCAGAAACCCTTTTAATGTGCTTTTGTCTCTGAAAATTTATTAAATGCTACAGGCAAAAAATTTCTTTTATTCTCATCTGAATTCTGAAGCTGTCTGTCAGATTACCACTTTGACCATTAGGCAGGCAAAAGTGTTCTTCAGAGATGAATTAGTTATGTAACATCTGAGTTGGCCAGAACACAACTTCCCTTTTAGGAAGACTTCAGTTGGATTCTATCACCATGTGTCTGGGCCCCAAAACAATCATTTTTTAGAGCTTGCGTAAAATAAAGTTGAATAAATGGAAATTTAAAAAATGATCAGAAACCACAAGCACATTATTTTAAACCATAGAAAAGTCTGGAAGAGTTTATAATAAAAGCAAAAATCCTCCTGCCCCACCCCTTCCTACCCTAGGCCTGTTCCCTGGGCAATAACTCTTAAATCTTTTTAACATTATTTTTTGGTTTGTTTGTTTCTTGGTCGTTTCCTCCATATTGCTAAATAACACGACTGCTTATGCTTATTTCTTTTCCTTTTTCTTTCTTTCTTTCTTTTTTTGCAGTTTTTGGCCAAGGCCAGGTTTGAACCCACCACCTCTGGTATATGGGGCCGGCACCCTACTCCTGGAGGCACAAGCACCACCCGTGACTGCTTATTTTCATTTTAAACATTATCTATTGACTTTCTGCTTTCATAGATGAAGATTTAGCTCACTTACACCCACATCTGTACTTCTCTACTCTTCATGTTCTCAATATAGTTTATAACAGTTTCCTGGCTGAGCACAGTGGCTCAGGCCTATAAATCCTAGCACTCTGGGAGGCCAAGGCGGGTAGATTGCCTGAGCTCACATGTACATACGTTCAAGACCAGCCTGAGCAAGAGCAAGACCTCAGATCTAAAAATAGCTCGATGTTGTGGCAGGTGCCTGTACTCCCAGCTACTCGGGAGGCTGAGGCAAAGAGAATCGCTTGAGCCCAAGAGTTTCAGGTTGTTGTGAGCTATGACACCAGCGCACTCTACTGAAGGCGACAAAATGAGACTCTGTCTCAAAAAAAAAAAAATAACAGTTTCCAGAACATTCCTGAGTTGGGAAAGTTTGGCTTACAATCTTTAGACTATACAATGATGTGTAAGTGATGTGCATACAGTATAAACTGTAGTTTGAGTAGCCATACAACCATCTTGCATTTCACTTTCCATATAATATTTAATAAATTACATGATATATTCTACACTTTATATAATAGGCTCTGGGGGTCAGGCTCAGTGGCTCACACCTGTAATTCTAGCCTTCTGGGAGTTCAAGGAGGGTGGATTGCCTGAAGTCAGGAGTTCAAGACCAGCCTGAGCAAAGCAAGACATTCTACAAACAGGAAAACTAGCTGGGTGTTGTCATAAGCATCTGTAGTCCCAGCTACTTGGGAGGCTGAGGCAAGAAGATGGCTTGAGCACAAATGTTTTAGGTTGCTGTGAAATATGATGCCAGGGCACTCAATCCCAGGGTAACTGAGTGAGATTCTGTCTCAAAAGATAAATAAATAAAATAAAAATAAAATAAAATAGGGTCTGGTTTAGATGATTTTACTCAACTATATAGGCTAATATAAGTGTCCTGAGCATATTTAAGGTAACGAGGCTATGCTATGATATTTGGTGTATTAAATGTATTTTAGACTTGTGATATTTTCAATTTACAACAACTTTATAGGGACACAACCTCATTGTAAGCTGAGGAGCATCTGCACTTGCTTTTTCTATTGTTATATAGCATAGATTAGGTTATGCTACAGTAATTATCAACAAAAAATCCTTAGTGACTTAAAATCCCTAAGATCTATTCCTCCCACCAACATTTTCACTGATTTCAATCATTTCATGATTACCTGGGAGCTCTACTCTATGCCATAATCATCCTTCTGGGACCAGGCTGATGGTAATCCCAGCCTTTGAAATAATGGTGATGGAAGGAATAACAGAGTGGCAAAGCATACGGTGATTCTTAAAGGCTCTGGTTAGAAAGGACATACATCAGCTTTTTTCACATTTCAGTTCCAAAACACATTGCCAAGACTGACTCTGAGGGAGTGAAGAAGTGCCTGTCGGGAGAGTCCCTGAATATTAGTGATGAGTTATACAGTTTACTACAGATACTCTTGTAACTGTAATATAAGTATACCTCCATTTTTGGTACCACCACATAATCTCCCCATGTTGTAAGATGACAATGATGATGTCCCTTTACCTGTCCTCCATCCCTCTTCCTCCTTTTCTTCTGTCCAGCTTTTTTCATCTGTACTTTTAACTTTACATTGTCAACGCTGATAATTAAGTTGTCCACGCTCTGTCTTTAATTCCAAAAGTTTAAAATTAGTAAAAGGTATATTATTGTGAATATATGGTTTCCCTCAAAGCCAGGGCGAGTTAAACAATTGTATCTTTTGTTTTCTGGAATTTTTATTTACCATTCTGTATTAATGTATTTGCATTTATTGCACCAATTCATTTGCTTTAAACTCTCTATAAAAAGTAGGTCTTATGTGGAAATTCCCCTGCATTCCCCCCCCCCCATGGTCTATCTGTGCTCTTGCTCCAATCTGGATTGGTTACCCTCTAGACTAGGGTTTCTCAACATTGGCCCTATTATCATTTTGGGCAAATAATCCTTTGTTGTGTCCTGTGCATTATAAAATGTTTGGCATCATCCTGGCCTCGTACAACTATTAGATACAGTAGCATGCATGCACACACACACACACACTCTGACTTGTGAAAACCAAAAATGTCTCCAGACACTATCAATTGTTCCTGGTAGACCATTGGAGAGGAAAAATTGGCACTGGTTGAGAATCACTGCTCTAGACATTGGTCACCATCTAGGGCCTTTTCCTCACTATGGTCCTAGGTCAGATCAATTATTTTATAGATCCTGTGTTTATCTCTTTTGTGGTTGACTCCCTTGTTTTGCTGGAACACATCATCAAGAAACTTTTAAAGATGAAATATGTGGTAAGTAGATTTTCTGTCCTCCTTACCCTCTCCAGCACGTTCTTGATAGTTTGAATTGGTATAGAATTCCAGGCTGAAAATCATTTTCTACAGGCCTATGAAGTCATTGGTCCATTGTCCTCTAGCATACAATGCCTGCCAGGTTTTTGTTCCTCTTTTCCCTTTGTTGGAATTTTTAATCTTTTCTTTATTATTGATGTCCTAAAATTTCACAACAATGTTCCTATAGTTGTGCCAGTTTTTATATTTTGTTTTGATTTCATTTACTATGATGGGGTTTCACACTTTCAATCTGTGTCCCTTTTTTGGAAATTGTCTTGTACCACTTCTTTCTTTTCTTTTCTCTCTCTCTTTCTCTCTCTTTCTTTCTTTCTTTCTTTCTTTCTTTTTTTTTTTTTGAGATAGAGTCTCACTTTGTTGCCTTCAGTAGAGTGCTATGGCGTCATAGCTCACAGCAACCTCCAACTCTTGGACTCAAGTGATTGTCCTACCTCAGCCTCCCGAGAAGCTGAGACTACAGTCACCCATCACGACACCTGGGTATTTTTAGAGACGAGGTCTTGCTCCATCTCAGGTTAGTCTCAAACCTGTGAGCTCAGGCAATCCACCCACCTCGGCCTTCCAAGTGCTGGGATTACAGGCGTGAGCCATCATGCCCAGCCCTGTACCACTTACTTCTAATTCCTTCCCCTCAAATTCCTCTGCTGTCTCTGACTCCTATTAGGTGAATATTGGGTATCTTGGAGTGATTTCCTACTTTTTTTTCAGACAAGAGTTTCACTCTGTTGCCCTTGGTAGAGTACCATAGCATTATGGCTTACAGCAACCTCAGACTCTTGAGCTCAAGGGATCCTATTGCCTCAGCCTCCAGAGGAGCTGGGACTACAGGCACCTGCCAGAAAGCCCACCTATTTTTTTTAGGGATGGGTTTCTCTCTGGCTCAGGCTGGTCTTAAACTCCTGAGCTCAGGCAATCCCCCACCATGGCCTCCCAGAGCGCTAGGAGTACAGGTGTGAGCCACTGCCCCAACCTCTGATTTCCTAATTTTCATCGCTATGATTAGTGTTGATCAGTCAGGAGAATTCCGTCCTCTTGCTGGTGATTGGTTTAGGAACCTAGGCTCTAGCCAATCAGAGGGTGACAATCCTGTGATGACAGTTATTAATAAATTCTGAGGTTGGCTGGGCTCAGTAGCTCATGTCTGTAATCCTAGCACTCTGGGAGGCCAAGGTGAGTGGTTTGTTTGAGCTTAGAAGTTTGATGCCATACTCAGCAAGAGTGAGACCTTCTCTACTAAAAATAGAAAAAAACTGGTGGGGCACGGTGGCTGGTCCCAGCTACTTGGGAGGCTGAAGAAAGAGGATCTCTTAAACCCAAGAGTTTGAGGTTGCAGTGAGCTGTGACATCATAGTACTCTACCCAGGACCACAGAGTGAGACTCTGTCTCAAGAAAAAAAAAAGGTTCAGAGGTGAACAATGATCAAGGGGGACCCTAGGGAGACAGAAATGAAGGATGTGTAGTTTATTCTTGAAGGAAAGATTCCTTCCCACTAGATGTGAATAAGTGTGGATATACAAATTACTATTATATAAACAATTTTTTTACAACCACAGGAGATATTAGCCCTAGGACGAATGGGATGCCTTATATGGCAGAAAGAAGGACCAAAGAACCTGTGTTTTTCATAAGACTATCCAGCTGCTGAATCAACTAACCTTGCAGCACTATCTCTGGATGCCTTATTATATGAAATAATACATAATATTTTATTGTTTAAGCCAGGCATCCTCAAACTACAGCCTGGGTGCCACATGTGGCCCGCCTAGGACATTTATCCTGCCCACTGAGTGTTTTTGCTGCCACTGCCTGTCCTGCTTAGCAGCTGACTTGTCCCGGGGCTCACAGTCCGGCCCTCCAATGTTCTGAAGGACAGTGAACTGACTCCCTGTTTAAAAAGTTTGAGGACCCTTGAAAGCTCTTATTATATGAGATAATACATAATATTTTATTGTTTAAGCCAACTGTGGCAAAGTTTTCTGTTAACCTGCAGTTGAAAACATTCCCATATCAAAGCTCATACGTTTTCCATTTAGTTTCATCCTTGTTAGGGAAATTAAATTGATCCCTCATGAACCCAAGGGTATATCTTCAGAGTTCATGACCTTTCATCTGGAGAGCTGGATAAAATCACTGTCTTACCCTCAGTTTTTTACCCTGTGATATGATAAGTCATCCTCTGGTCAGTAACATTCTTTTCTGAATTAGAGAGGAAAGGGAATGTCCATTTTTATGGAATGACTATTATGTCCTATGTTATCAGAGACTTTAAAACACAATCTTATTTATTCTTTTTTTTTTAACTTGAGGCCTTTATTTATTTATTTTTATTATTTTGCAGTTTTTGGTCGGGACTGGGTTTGAACCCACCACCTCCTGCATATGGGGTTAGTGCCCCACTCCTTTGAGCTACAGGTGCCACCCAATCTTATTTATTCTTAACAACTCTACGCTCATTATATAGGTGAGGAAACCGACGGTCTGAGAGGCAAAGTAACTTTCTCAAGGTCACTAGCTAGGAAGTGACAGAGTTGGAATTTAAACCGACAGAGTCTATGTCAAAGCCGGTGCCCTTAATCAGGGTACTATATTCTCTCTTTCTCTTTTCTTCACTCAGAGCACTAGGTAAAAACCTCTCTTTGAGTTTCCTTTTTCTTGGGGAATCATATCACTGACTATATCAGAGCTGAGTTCTCTCTCAAGCAATATTCTCAAGTGTACTCTTTTTTCTGCCTTGATTTCACTCAGATCCCATAATCTAATGTCAATCAACCATAGTAATCTTTATTTTCTGGGAGAAGTAAGAATATCTGACACATGTTTCTGGCCAGTTTATCTCACTCTGCATATAACAATGGAGTTTCCTCATTTTTGAGCATCTCCCCTCTGCAATTTTGCTAAAATAGAAAAAGTAATGAGCCTAAACTTTACTTTTATATCACAGGGTGTTTCTGGAGGGATACCTTGGATATGCCTCAACCTCTCCTCCTAGTGGCTGTCCACCTGTATTGCTCCCAGAGATGACTTCCTAGGCTCAGAAAAAGCTTTTAACGTGTCTTGTGAAGCATACTTTTGGCTAAGTAAAGGGACATTCCTACTGTGTAGCTAGATGACTTCTCCACTAGTTCTTATAATACATATTTTAAAATCATGCTGAGTACATCAATAGAGTAAAAGATAAAAACCACATGGTCATCTCAATAGACCCAGAAAAAATGTTTGAAAAAATTCAGTACCCTTGTGATGATATAAAGACTCAACAAACTAGGAATAGAACAGAACTTCCTTACCTTGACAAAGGGAATCTAAGAAAACCCCATAGCGAACATCATCAATGGTGAAAGACTGAAAGCTTTCTCCTAAGATCAGGAACAATATGCTTCTATGCAACATTGTACTGGAGGTTCTAGTTAGGGCAATTAGGAAACAAAATGAAATAACAGGCATTCAATATGGAATGATCATGTATATAGAAAATTCCTATGGTGTCCCCTAAAATAAATATTAGAGCCATTAGTTAAGCAAAGTTATAGCACACAAGGTCAACATAACAAAGATCAATTGTATTTCTATACACTAGCAAAAAAAAAATCCAAAACAAAATTAAGAAAGCAGTTCTAGGTTTGGTGCCCATAGCTCAGTGGTTAGGGTGCCAGCCACATACAATGGGACTGGAGGGTTCAAACCCACCCAGGGCCTGCTAAAAATAACAATGACAACTACAACCAAAAAATAGCCAGGTGTTGTGGCTGACACCTGCAGTCCCAGCTACTTGGGAGGCTGAAGCAAGAGAATTGCTTAAGCCCAAGAGTTTGAGGATGCTGTGAGCTATGATGCCATGGCACTCTACTGAGGGCAACATAATGAGACTCTGTAAAAAAAAAAAAAAGAAGAAAGGAGGAAGAAATTCCACTTACAATAGCATTAAAAAGAATAAAATACTTAGAAATAGGTGTAACAAAAGAAATGTCAAAAGTATGTGCCAAACATTGAAAACTACAAAATATTGCCTAAAGAAAGTAAAGAAGATCTACACAAATGTAAAGATACCCCATGTTCATGGATTAAAAAACTTAATATTATTAAAATGTCATTATCTTCCAGATTGATCTATAAATGTAATGCAATTTCTATCAAAAATTTTAGCTGTCTTTTTTTGTAGGTATTGACAAGCTGATCCTAAAATTCATATGAAATGCAATAGTCAGCACAGCCAAAACAATCTTGAAAGAGAAAAACAAACTGGGGGGATTCAGACTTCCTGATTTCAAATTTACTATAAAACTATAATACATAAAAAGCATGGTACTGACATAAGTATAGACATATAGATCAATGGGATGGAATTAACAGCTCAGAGGTAATCTTCACATTTATAGTCAATTGATTTTTGACATGAGTGAGTTTCAAGACCATTGAATGGAGTAAAGAATAGCCTTTTAAACAAATGGTGCACAACTGGATGTACACATGGTTGATGATTGGTTATACACATGTGAAAGAATGAAGTCAGACACATATTCACACCATATATGAAAATTAACTCAAAATATATCAAAGAGCTAACACTATAGAACTCTTGGAAGAAAACATAGGTATATGTTCAAGATCTTGGATTAGGCAATGACTCCTTAAACATGACACCAAAAGCATATTCAACCAAAAAAATATATAACTTGGATATCATCAAATTAAAAATGTTTGGACTGGGTGCAGTGGCTCATACCTGTAATCTCAGCACTTTAGGAGGCTAAGACAGGAGGATCACTTGAAGTAAGAGTTCAAGACCAGACTGGGGGCCAGGGCAAGGTGGCTCACTCCTATAATCCTAGCACTCTGGGAGGTCAAGGTAGTGGATCCCTTGAGCTCAGGAGTTTGAGACCAGCCTGAGCAAGAGCAAGACCCCATCTCCACTAAAAAATAGAAAAAGTAAGAGAGTGTAATGGTAAACAACCTGTAGTCCTAGCTACTCAGAAGGCTGAGCCCAGAGGATCATTTAAGCCCAAGAGTTTGAGGTTATTGTGAGCTAAGATGATGCCATGACACTCTATCTAGGTCAACAGAATGAGATTCTGTCTCAAAAAACAAACAAACAAACAAACAAACAAAAAAGACAAGCCTGGGCAACATAGTGAGATATTATGTCTAATAAAAGAAAAAAAAGTTAGCTAAATCTGGTGACACATGCCTGTAATTCTGGCTACTCTGGAGGCTGAAGGAAAAGGATTGCTTGAGCATAGGAGTTTGATATTATAATAAGCTGTGATTGTGCTGCTGCACTCCAACTTGGGCAACACAGCAAGATCTTGTCTCAAGAAAAAGTGCTTTGGTGGCTAAGGTGCCAGCCACATACACCTAAGGTGGCAGGTTCGAATCCCCAGCCCGGGCCCGCCAAACAACAATGATGGCTGCAACCAAAGAATGGCTGGGCATTGTGGCGGGCACCTGTAGTCCCAGCTACTTGGGAGGCAGAGGCAGGAGACTCGCTTGAGCCCAGGAGTTGGAGGTTGCTGTGAGCTGTGGTGCCATGGCACTCTATGCAGGGGGATAGCTTGAGGCTCTGTCTCAAAAAAAAAAAAGTGCTTTGAAGGACACCATCAAGGAAGTAGAAAGACAACCCATGGAATGGGAAAAAAAATTGCAAATCACATATCTGATTAAGGGAATTGTATTCAGAATATGTAAAGAACACTAACAACTCAACAATAAAAAAGACAAATAACCTAATTCAAAAATGAACAAAAGTTCTGAATAGCCATTTCCCCATAGAAGGGTTGTTCACGGCCAATAAGGAGATGTTCAACATCATTAGCGATCACAGAAATGCAAATAAAATCACAATAAAATACTACTTCACACACATAGGATGGCTATAACCAAAAAGTCAGATAATAACAAGTGTTGATGAGGATGTAGAGCAATTGGAATTCTCATACATTGCTGATGAACATGTAAAATGGTGTGGCCACTTTGGAAACAATTCCTTGAAATGTTAAATGTGGAGAACCATATGACCTAGCAATTCTACTAACATTACTAATACTTTGGAGTATATACCCCAAAACTTGAACATGAATGTTCATACCACCATAATTCATAACAGGCAAAAAGTGGAAACAATCCAAATGCCTATCTACTGATTAGTGGATAGAAAAATGTTGGCTTGGTGCCCATAGCACAGTGGTTACGGCACCAGCCAGGTGCACCAAGGCTGGCAGGTTGAAACCTGGCCCAGGCCAGCTAAACAATGACAACTGCAACAAAAACATAGCCGGGCACTGTGGTGGGTGCCTGTAGTTCCAGATACTTGGGAGGCTGAGGTAAGAGAATCACTTGAGCCCAAGTGTTTGAGATTACTGTGAGCTATGACACCACAGCACCCTACTGAGGGTGACAAGGTGAGACTCTGTTACAAAAAAAATGTCACATTCTAATCTTGTGACTGAATCATTGATTAATCCTGATTCTAATATTTTCTAGCATTCTATATCCTATGTGTATATATTATATATGCATATATTATGTATACACATATCATATATGTATATATTATGTATATTCAAATATACACACACACTTATGTTTGTATCTACTAATGAGTGTAATATATATTTACAATACATATAGATTTGCTTCCAACTTTTTCATTTTTAGGTTTTTTAATTTTTTTTTTCATAAAAATACTCAGCTTGAGGGCATTGCCTGTGGCTCAGTGAGTAGGGTACCAGCCGGCCAAACTGCAACAACAATAACAACAACAACAAAAATAGCTGGGCGTTGTGGCTGGCACCTGTAGTCCCTGCTACTCGGGAGGCTGAGGCAAGAGAATCACCTAAGCCCAAGAGCTGGAGGTATCTATGAGCTGTGATGCCATGGCACTCTACTGAGGATGACAAAGTGAGGCTCTGTGTCTAAAAAAAACTACTCCACTTGGTAGAAGTTTCTGTTTAATAAACTCTAGAAGCTAAAATGTTAAAACAAAATAAAACAAAACTAGGTGTGGTGGCCCACACCTGTAGTCCCAGCACTTGGGAGGCTGAGGCAGGTAGACTGCCTGAGCTCACAGGTTCAAGACCAGCCTGAGCAAGAGTGAGACCCTGTCGCTAAAAAATAGCCAGGTGTTGTGATGGGCACCTGTAGTCTCAGCTACTTGGGAGGCTGAGGCAAGAGAATCACTGAGCCCAAGAGTTTGAGGTTGCTGTGAACTAAGATGCCATGGCATGCTACTGAGGGTGACCAAGTGAGACTCTGTCTCAAAAAAAAAAAAAAGAAGTATTAATAGTTGCTAACAGATTGTGGTGAGAGTTGGGGGGCGGAGTGATCACTAGAGAATATCAGTGGCAAAAATAGCATTTAAATCCATGATAATGGGCTGGGCTCAGTGGCTCATACCTGTAATCCTAGCACTTTGGGATGTTAAGGCAGGTGGATTGCCTGAGCTCAGCAGTTTGAGACCAGTCTGAGCAAGAGTGAGACCCTGTCTCTACTAAAAATAGAAAAATTAGCATTGCATTGTGGCGGGCGCCTATGGTCCCAGCTACTCCAGAGGCTGAGGCAGAAGGATCTCTTGAGTCCAAGAGTTTGCTGTGAGCTATGACATCATGGTCCTCTACCCAGATCAATAGAGTGAAACTGTGTCTCAGAAAAAAGTGAAATAAAATAATCCATAATAATGGATTAGTTCACCCAGTGAGTATGAGTGAAAAGAGAAAAGGGTATAGGCAGATCACTGAAGAATACCAATATTTAGACATCTACCATAAGGTAAAGGAGGAGGGTGTAGGGTGCCGGCCCCATATGCCAGAGGTGTTGGGTTCAAACCCAGCCCCAGCCAAAAACTGAAGAAAAAAAAAAAGATAAAGGAAGAATAAGTAGCAAAGGTGAGTGAGTTGTGACTTAGAAGTTCAGAGGAAAACCATGGAATCATGGTGCCAAGAAAGCCTGTAGTTCAGTCGGCTAGGGTGCTGGCCACATACATTGGGGCTG
>CAUYQV010125961.1:0-11584 GCA_963574575.1 Galagoides demidoff
TGCCTCCGCCTCCCAAGTAGCTGGGACCACAGGTGCCCGCCACAACGCCCGGCCATTTTTTTGGTTGCAGCCATCATTGTTGTTTGGCGGGCCAGGGCTGGGGATTCGAACCCGCCACCTTAGGTGTACGTGGCTGGCGCCTTAGCCGATTGAGCCACAGGCGCCGAGCCAAAAGTCCAGAGTTCTTAAAAGCCAACCCTCACCCAGGACAAATGGCCCTTCCCACAGCTTGATTGGAATGGCCACATACCCCTTTGTCCACTGATCCCCCAGGTCGAAAAGCCTAGGGCCCCAACAGCACCCTCCCTAGGTCAAGGAGAGGAAGAAGCACGGTATGGGGGCGGGGCCGAGCTTGGACTCCAGCTGGGGTGGCTTCTCCATAGCCAGGGGACCAGTCAGTGCATGGGAGCAGCACATTTATTGTTGTCACGCACACTTGGGGACTGGCCCGGTGCCACACACTGCCCAAGGCTCCCTCCCCACACACCCAGGCCCTCCATGCAGCAATGGCAGCTGCACGGCTACGCCATGGCGTGACTCATGTGCTGGTCCTTCCGTGATGCTGCTGTTCACCACGGGGAGACCAGGCGCAGGGCCACATGGCAGGGAAAGTGATGAGTGCCCCAGGCTCCTGGGACAGGCAGGGCTGCCCATGTAGGTCTGGGATGCCCAGGCTGGTTCAAACCCCAGCTCCAACACAGACTTGCTAGGTCACTTGAAGCAAATAACGGTCCTTCTTTGTTCTTTGTGTGATGTATGACCTCACTGAGGACACATTAAGGGGCTTGGCCCAACAGGGGCTATACTCTGCCCCTCAGACAGGAGGGGACACATTAGGCCTAGGCAGTGTCTAATGCTGTGGAGTCAGCCTGGAGGCCAGAGAGCAGGGTCACCTTTCCTGGTCCCCAGTGGCACTGGGGAGGGCAGAGGGGTAGGGCAGGGCTCTCCAGTCAGCTCTACCCCAGCTTCTGGGCATGCCCAGAGAACACCAGCATGGAGCCTCAGCCACGCAAGAGCCTGGGAGCAGCCACAGCAGAGCGGGCAGAGATGGGGGCCTTGGCCCCTCCTCCATCCCTTCCTGCTCAGGCAACTTGGGCAGGGGCTCAGATCCTGCCTCCTTGGCCCCAACAGCCAGGAGAGCCTGTGGCAGTACAAACTTCATTTTGGCAACAAAGAGCAGGTGGGGATCAGGCTGGGGGCTGGGCAGTGATGGGGTGGGGGGGACAGATGCCCCTCCACCACTCAGCAACCTGGAAGGCACCCAAGCCTGCCCTGCAATCTGTTTCTGAACACAGGCCCAGCAAGCATCCGCTGACCATATAAGGTAGCCTCTAGCTTCCCTGTCTGGGGCCCAAAGCTCTCCCAGCTCCCTGGTGCTCCCAGGTAGCAGCCACTAGCCTGGGGTCTTGGTGGCAAATGTCAGGTATCCGGTGTGGCCCACAGCTTCTTTCATGGGCGTGCCACTGCGGAAGGGGCCGGCATCAGGGCCAGCAGGGGGGCCTGTGCTGGCTCCCAGGTCAGGCAGGGGCAAGCTGACGGTGCGCACATTGTAGACCTGAGGCAGCACCTCCAGGGTGCTCAGTTCTGTGAAGCCGCAGGCCACCAGCGCCTGGCACGTGCGCTGCACCTGCTCAATACACGGTGAGAAGGAGCAGAAGCGCCCACCTGCAGGGAGTAGGACACAGGGTCAGAGGGCAGGGGATGGCAGAGCCCCAGGGCCCCACCCACCCAGCCCTGGCATCCCCAAACCCTAGCAATAGGGCTTGAGGCCAGCCTCACCAGACTCTTAAGCCCTCAGGCCACAGAGCCATGCAGAGGCCTGGTCCTCACTGGACAGCCGCCTGGGGCAAGTGCCCTCCTGGATACAGCACCACATTTCACTCCAACCAGCTTGGCGCCATGACAGAGCCCTCCCATGTCCCAGGCACTAGGCTGAACCCACACAGCTCTGATCTTACTCTGCCTGTGGTGGGCACCACCATCCTGCCTTCCCTGAGGCTGTCGAGGGTCAGGGCAAGGGCAGGGTATCAGAGCAGCTCTGAGAATCCAGCAGCACAGGGACTGCGTAGGCCAGGGCGGGGGCGCTGCTATCACAGGAAATTAGAGGCTGTCGCCAGCTCCCGGGAACAGGAGACACCCACTCTGAGCAGAGCTTGATGGCCAAGCATGACAGTCTTCCCACCAGGGCAGCCCACAGGCTTCACAGGGTGAATGAGTCCAGCCCAGGTCCCTGTCCCTGCAGGGAGGGTGCAGGGAAGCCAAGGCACGGGGTGGACGTGGCCAGGGCAAGTCTCAAACATCCCTGAGGCCTGTTCCTCTCAGCCATAGCGAGACGCCTGTTCCTCTCAGCCATACTGAGACAGGGCTGTCAGGAGTCTGGGTAGGGGTGGTGCCTGCTGCATGACACCAGCCCAAACAAGGCTCAGTGTCACAACTAAAGCTGAACACACCATATACCTCTCTCCCAGGGGTCCCACAGCAAGAGAGCATCAGAAGGCTTGGCGCCTGTGGCTCAATCGGCTAAGGCGCCAGCCACATACACCTAAAGTGGCGGGTTCGAATCCCCAGCCCAGGCCTGCCAAACAGCAATGATGGCTGCAACCAAAAAATGGCCGGGCGTTGTGGCAGGCACCTGTGGTCCCAGCTACTTGGGAGGCTGAGGTGGGAGACTCGCTTGAGCCCAGGAGTTGGAGGTTGCTGTGAGCTGTGATGCCATGGCATTCTACCCAGGGGGATAGCTTGAGGCTCGGTCTTAAAAAAAAAAAAAAGAGAGAGCATCAGAAAATGCCAGGCCCCACTCTGGGAAGCCAAGGTGGGTGGATTGCCTGAGCAAGACTGAGACCCCATCTCTAAAAAAGAGGCGGGTGGCTGTGGCAGGCACCTGTAATCCCAGCTATTCAGGAAGCTGAGGCAAGAGGATCACTTGAGCCCAAGAGTTTGAGCTTGCTGTGAGCTATGACACCACAGCACTCTACCAGGGGCAAGAAAGTGAGACTCTGTCTAAAAAAAAAAGAAAGAAAGAAAAGAAAACACCAGGCCAGGATAAGTCAGAACCCTCTGGACCCAGATCCAGGAAAAGGGCCCAGAGGAGAGTTTACAGGGACATAAGAAGTAAACAACAGATGGATGCATCCTCTGGAGCCACTGAGCAAGAGTCACTGCAGCAGGAGGGAGGCCGAGTGGGATTCTGCAGGGGCTCAGGCTCTGAGCCCACCAGGGTCCCCAGAGAGCTAGAACCCACACGTACACAGAGGCAAAGCCACAGGGGGTGTAGGTGTGGGGACTCCAGTGGCTGTCCCTTTCTCAGGCCAAGGCCACCTCAGCAGAGTCCAGTAGAGGCTAAGCCAGCAGTCAGGGACCCCCAGTCACTCCTTGCTGTCTAAGCCAGGCCTTGGCCCTCCCCAGGGCCCCATCCTGCCTCCTCCTCACACTGCAACTCTCAGCTGGGACGAGTCCTTCCCATCAGCCTGCTCCTTCTCCAGAAAAGGAAAAACCCTGTGCCTCAGGAGCGCCTCCCTGGCTTGGGGCCCGACCTTCCACAGGCTGCTCCACCCCCACACCCAGCGTCTTCCCTAAAAGGGGCTGGCTCCCTGAGCTGTGAGCTGGGGGCGGAGGAGGAGACTGCAGGAAACAGCTGGGGACAGCCGCTGCCCATGCCCTCCAACCTCTGCCCTGGGCCTACTTTGCACTCTGCACTTGGTGGGGGGGGGGGCACATTCCCCAGGGACCTCAGACCCCTCCTGCCTTAGTTAGCAGGGACCACAGCAGAGCTAGAAGCAGGCCAGGCCAGCCCCATCCCCCTAACCCTATCTCCCTAACCAACCCAACCATTCCTCACCGCAGGCCACAAAGGGGCCCTGGCCAGGCCTGGCCATTCTGCCATGTAGCCAGGAAGCCTCAGAAGTTGTCTGTAGCCAAGCCCCACACCCCTAGGGCTGGATCCTTCTGGAACCCCCACACACCTTCAACCTTGAGGGCATCCCAGGCATGGCCCACAGCCTCCCAAGGTGATGGGATGTCCAGGAAGACGGCATCTGCCTCACGGTTCACACCAAAGCCACTGCGGCACACATCCTGGGTGTGCACGGTAACCCAGCGGCCCACTCGATGCTCCTGGAACTCCTCCCGAGCCTTCTCTGCCCGCTGCTGATGGAACTCTACTGTGTGCAGGTGGCCCGTGGGAGCAATGGTGCGGATGATGGCGTGGGACACAGAGCCACTGCCGGTGCCTACAGAATGAGAAAGGCAGGCATCAGGCGGACTGCTCAGGGACCACAGCCACTCAGGAAGCAAACCCCTCCCTACCCTGGAGAGACCTGCAAAGGGCCTGAGAGGGCAGCTGACCCCAGGCCATATATAGGTATCAGTCCTTGGGCCACCTATGGCCCTAGCTGTCCCAAGCCCTGGGCTGGGGAGGCTGAGGCTGCATCCAGGCTCCTGGGAAGGGCAGGACAAAAGCCACCCACCCAATCCCAGCCTGGTGCAGCAGGTAAAGGGGCTGAGGGGAAGCCCGGCTAGGGGCCTCACAGCAAGTCTTCCCCAAAGGGACAATGAAGCTGGGTCTGTCCCATCCCTCATCCCATTGCCTCCCATAAAGTGCCTCCCCCGTAAGGCAGCCCATCCCCACCATATAGACCATACTCTGCCCCCACCTCGCAGGACCCTTCCCCCATTTCCCACCTTAGCTTCGACTTCCTGTTTTGCAAGACTCAGACCTGGGCCTATGGCCCCCACCCCACAGCTTCCAACGCCAGCTGCCTGACAACTGCCAATGCCACGTGCCTCCACCCCAGACTCTACCACAGCACCCACTGCACACTTGCCACCTCCCCCTCAACACTCAAACGGCGCTCAGCACCAACAAGCCTGAATCTGCACCCTGCCGGGGTGTGCCAGAGCCAGTTGAGGACACCCAATGCTTGGCCAGACTCCACAGAGGCGCCTTCAACACCTCCATCTCACATCCTGCCGACCCTCCTCCCACCTACCCAACACACCTGCTCAGCTCTTCCCTAGGGCTCTCATGACAGCCACTACCCTGGTCACTTTTGATCTTGTTCCTCTACAGCCATGGCTTTCTTTCCAGCCTTGGTCAGATGGTGACACTCCCCTCTGCACAGCCTGACCGGTCCCACTGAAGGAGAGTCATACTCCTGGGAACCCTCTGAGGGCACCCTTGTTTCCACTCCCACCCACCACTCCAGCCCCATGGCACAGCCCCACCTCAGGGCCTTTACACAGTTCTCCCTGGGCTCTTGTTAGGCACTTTGTCCTTTCAACTCACATCTCTTCTTCAGACAGTCCTCCCTCACTCCCTACCTGCAGAGACGCCACTCTGAGTCACCCTCAAACACGCAGCCAAGGTCCACAAGCTTCACTGCAGTCAGCACCACCGAGCTGGTCCCCTGCACTTCCTGTCTGTGCTCTCCCAGGAGAGTGGGAACCTGGCACCTCAGAGGAGCCCAGGAGAGGAGTGACTGACGGACCTCTCTTCACACCAGTGGAGCCAGGGCCTGTGAGAGGCCAGCATGTTTGCCACAGGAAGCACAATGAGCTGCTGGAGCTGGCTGAATCCCACTCTCCAGAGACCCTCAGAAAGTCAACAGCAGCAGTGCTAGGACTCTTCATGGCCCACAGCTCCCTAGCCCATGAAGAACATGCCACCATCTGGGCTCACTTTGGGCTAGAACCCATCTTGACTTCAGTTGCACCCCCAGCATCTGTGTGTGTGTGTGTGTGTGGCAGGGTAGTACCCACACCACAGATCCATAGCTCAGCAACAATGGAGCACACATTCATTGATGGTAGGTGAGAATGTGGCCATGGATAAGAATGGGGCAGGCTCCCTGCCTACGATGAGCCTCTAGGAGCACCCCTGAACTCCTTCCAGAAAGGGATACCTCTCTTTCCCTCCTCAGCAGAGTGACTAGGAACTAGCCATCAGCACCGTGGTCAGCACCAAGCAACACTCTAGCCCCACACTGCAAGAGAGGCAGGATCCTGCTGGGGCACCACCTCTTCCTTGGCCACCTGAGTCCAGTCCCAACACCTCTCTCTCAGATTACAGCCCCAGCCTCCTAACAGGCTCCCCTGCCTCCACCCTCACTCCCTGCAGTCAGCCCCCAAAAGGAAGCTGTGAAAACAGAAACTGAGTAGCTATGCCTATCTGCAGGAAGGGTGGGCTGGGAGCTGCCTGGATGTCATTTTGACTTCCACCTTCATATTGATTTCTCAGTTAGAACTGAGGTGGCCCAAGGAACTCACCAGATTCGCAGACCACAGAGCCAGGACGAAGTTCCAGCATCATGGTGAGAAGAGCAATGTCAGTGGAGTACAGGATCTGTGTGCGGTGCGGCAGGTTCAGCGTCCAGAGCTCAGGTGTGGGGTGTAACACATACACCCAGCCACCACGACCACAAGTCACCTTGGAGCCAAAGGGGCGGCCAATAAGGTCAACTGAGTGCCGCAGAACACCGTGCCTGGTCTGGGTCTGTGCTCCACGCTGCACACGCACTGCCAACATCGCGCCATGACCCAGTGACAGGATAGCTGTGTCACCTTCCTTAATCAGCTCCTCATATGCCACGAAGCTCATGGTGCTGGTGTCTGGCTAGTGCCAGGGACCTGAGGAAGGGTACGCGTGTGCATGAGCAGTAGGTCAGGAGGCCAAGAGGTAGAATGTGAACCTGGGGTATGGAAAAAAAGCTGTGTGGCCCAAATTCTGAGCAGTGAGGAGTGTGGGGGTGTGGCTAGCTCAGCCCCCCCACCCCACCCCACCCCCGTCGGCACTGTCTGACAGGGTGGCCCAATAGGCCTGCATTCAAGTCAGGTCTGACATTTGAAGCCTTTCTTGGTCTAGGACAAGAGACAGGGCTATGAGGTGAAATCAGAGATGAAGAGAGTGAGGCTTGGCAATGGCGAAGGTCGGACCCAGGGATTCCCATAAAGGACCCGATCCGGGGCCTTGCCCCCATTCATCAAATGTGAGAAGAGAAAACGGCCTTTGGGGGCTGTTTCACTGGTCTGTGAGGTCATCTCTACGCCAGGCTTCATCCGCAGAACCCTGTCTCTATAATCTCCCCCAAGTGGGATTCTGGTCGGAAGAGGAAGTATGCAAGAGAGTCAAGGGCTCCCAAGCAAGGATTGCGGACACAGAGAAGGCCGTAAACAGCAACAGCCGCCCAGCCAGTGCAGAGGCAGGAAGAGGCCAGGCCCGGGTGGCAGAGGCATGGGACGGCCACGCGAGGGAGGAGGGGCAGCGCAGGGTCTGCCCGGGCAACCCGCACCCACGCACTGCCACCGCGGACCCCGCGTTGTCTCACCCGCGACGCTCCCAGGGCTCCACACGTGCTTCAGCGACGCGCAGCAGCGGCCACAGCACTTCCGGCCCCGCGCCAGCTGATGACGTTGCGCTGCACCCAGCCCCGCAGCGCGCGGGATCCTGGGAACGTCCGCTGCCCTTCGCGTGCCCTCCGGAGGTCGTTCCGTGGTCGGCTTCTTCCCTGACCCGAGTCCCTTTGTGTGTACTTGCTCATTGCAAGAGAAGTGGGGAGACAGAATAAGTCTTCCTGTCCCATCAGCCGCGACGGCCCCGGCTGAGGTTACTGCAGTCCTTTTAGATTTTCTCGGAACACACGATTAACAAAGGGCCTCTCTGGCGCCCAGGAATCCACGGGTGGCCGGCCCACGGCTAAGTGCCCAGTCCTCTGCCAGGATACTGTGCTGTGGACATTTTGTCCTCGCAACGTGCTCTGGGAACACCCCTGCGAGGGCCCCAGGATGAATGTCAGAAAATGGACTGGCAAGTCGTCCCAAGATGTTAGAATCAGCCAGAGGTACAGGAAATGGTCACCTGGATCCCTGCCTCCAACAGGGGCACACTTTTCAGAGTGCAGAGCTGCTTCAAGGAGGGAAGAGGGGTCTTGTGTCCCCCTCTTGGGACCCAAGGCACAGTGAGATATGGATAAGGACAAGCAAGGAGCCTGAGCTGGGGATTGGGGGAGGGCAGCTACAGGACAGAGTAGAAAAGGGAAGTGGAAGCGGTGTTACCAGAATTTCTTTCTTCAGTAGGTTCTCGGTCTGCAGGATTAGGGAATTCAAAGAATGAACCCACAGAATGAACCCACGGACCATAGGTCAGTGGTAAGGTAGGATTTTATTAGACAGAAAGGAATACAGAAGTAATAAAGCACCAGAGCTTCTGGCAAAGGAAAAGACCCAAGTCAGAGGTCTCTCCTCTCCCCACCTTTCTCCTCTGCTCTCTCTCTTCTCTTCCCCACTCTCTCCTTATCTCTCTCCCCTCTTTTCTCTCCTCTTTTCTCTTCTCTTATCTCTCCTCCTTGGTGCTACTCTGCAGCCTCTCTCCCCCACCAATAAAGACTTTTGTACAAGCAAAAAAAAAAAAACCCAAGTCAGAGTGTGAGTGCAAAGGACAGAGGACCTGGATTGTCTATCTCTAGTCCTTAGCTCCCAGGATTGCGCCTGTCCTGTTTACCCTGGGGGCTGGTGGAAAATAGAGAATCTCCCAGCTTAGGGTTCAGCCCAGGTTTTAGTGTGGGCCTAAACTTAGGGCACACGTCCCAGACCCCAGGTGACTCCAGCCTGGTAAATAGGGACAGCCAGGCCACTGTAGAGCCAGCTCTTCCTCCTTTAGGGCCAGGCTAGGCCAAGGTATCTATGGCCCTTGCCATGGGTCCCTCTAGGTCCATCATGGAAACACTGGTGCCTGAACTCAGTCCATGACCCTACCCTGGGGCTGAGAGGCCTGGGGGCAGAGAGTAAGAGATGAGAGGCCTTTGGTGGCATCTGTGGAGTAGACTCATTGCCCTGTGGGGCCATTGCTCTGGCCACCATCTGCCTATACAGCTGCATTATGGCCTCCCTGCCTTCTGCTCTTAAAACTGAGACAACCCAGCCCCACCCCTGACTCCCAACCTCTGTTCCAACCACGGGCTTCACTGCCTGGATGATGCACCCACCTGAGTCACCCCTAATTGATCTCCTGGGCAATTTCAACTTTCCACTTCTTCTTGGAGGTTCCTCTTCCCCAGCCTCTCTGCTTCAGTGTGGAAACAGGATCAGATGTCTACTAAGAGCCTAAATTAGGACTTAGGGACTTGGTGGTGGTTTCCCTTGGTCCCAACTTCCTGCTTAGCTCCCTGTCCATCACTGGCTAGCCAGCTCCTCCAGTGCTCCTCCAGACAGCCTTCCCAGCACTGCCCATTTGCTTTCCTGAGTCTGCCCCAGCCCTCAGCTTGAGTCCTCAAGCAGTACCAGCCTCCCCCAGGCCTCAGCTGATTACCCAGTGTAGGCCCCTTCCCAGGGGAGTTTGTTTATTGAGACTTCCTAATGGGAACTGCTGTCCAGCTAAGTGTCATTTACTTGAATCCTCCCGCAAACCTGTGAAGGAGGAACTGTTTTACAGATGTGGAAACTGAGACTCAGAGAGCTTAAAGAACTTGCCTAAGATCACACAGCTGATAAGGTCCAAGTGGGATTGTGATTTAAAGCCAGTAAACTTGGCTTTGGAGAAGCAATGGCCAATTTGAAGAAAGATGGGAACAGGCAGAAAGGAGGCCCTGGGGGAGAGGGAGAAACTAAGGATGCCCACTGCAGGGACTGGGTGACCAAAGTCCCCTCTTTTGTGACTGACGCAGCCTTCTACCCCACTGTGCTCTGTGACTCCAAGGCAGGCCCTGTTTCTTTTCCTGACACCAGCTCACTTCCCCTTTGAGTTCTGCAGAGCTCAGGGTCAAGGGGGGTACCAGGAGGAAGTAATGCTGCCCTAGTCACACTCTGGGCACAGACTCTGCAAGGCTCCTGGTCCCGTCTGGAGCCTGGCCCTGCCCTCCCACCTCACCCACCTCTACTCATGTAGCCTGTTTCTGTGCCACTTCTGCAAGGCTCTGTGTATAAAAGGCCTGGCCTGATGGTTACTATGTAACCAGGTGTGATTTCTGAGAAACCTGGACTATAGACTGGCTCCATGATGTCACCTGCTTCTTGCCCAGACACTGCCAAACTGGGTCCTGAAGGCCCTGGGGAAAGGAGAGAGGCCACAGAGCTAGGTCAGCCAGAGGTAGTGCTCCCCAGAGGGAGGCCAGGCCGGTACCCTCCAGGCCCTTCCCCCGGCTCCCCTGCTCTGGGGACCCTAGCAGCCCCTGGCTGGTGGGAACCTCAGCTGACATCAGGCTGTAGAGACCTTGAAGGGTCCTTTCTTGTTTCCCACTGCTGCTGCCCTCATCCCCATCCTAGCTGCCTGACCATCCTCCACTGCCTGTCAGTGTCTCAAGGGCAGCCCTGGTCAGCATAGCACAGGGCTGGGTGCTCTGGGACCATGGAGGGGGTTGGTGGCCCTGTGACCAAACACCTCTTTCTGTAGCTTCTGATCTTCCTTTGCTCCATCTGCGAAGTGGGTACAGAAATACCCATCTTGGAAGGCTGAGGATCACTGGGGCCCCAGGCAGGAGCCTCCCCTAGTCCTGGAACCTTGGCAGGTGCTCACAGCAGGCATTCCTGCAGCCCTGCCCGCAGGAGCTCACCTTGCCTGCGGAGGGAGCAGGGATGGGGGTGCTTTCCTTTGGGGGAATCTGGGGAAGCAGGTCAAGCCTCAGCTGGGAGGCTGGAGGAGGGGAGAGGTGTCTTTTGAGAAGCTTTGTGACTGAAGACAAAAAAGGAAGCTCTGCATACCTCCCCACCCCCTCACCCGTGCGCGTCTGGAAGCCAAGTCTGCCTCCAGGGACAGCAGCTCCCCTTTCTAGAAATGGAAACTTGAGCCCTTCAGGCTTTTGGGGTAGAGGGTGGGGTGGGCAGCTGCAGATATTTCTAAAATTGGGGAAAGGGGCTGTAGGGGACATAAAGTCCAAGAATTCCAGGCTTAAGGGACACTTGCTGTCTCAACAGCCCACAGGGCCATTTGCCTTTTTATATTGGTTTGTTTAATGGTCAAAAAAACGGAGGCCAGGCCATGGCGGTTCATGCCTGTAATCCCAGCACTCTAGGAGGCTAAGGCTTGAGCTCAGGAGTTCAAGACCAACCTGAGCAAAAGCAAGATTCCGTCTCTAAAAATAGCTGGATGTTGAGGTGGATGCCTGTGGGGTAAACCCCCACAAAAATTAAATGAAATGTGCTCTTTTAATTGCAGAACTGAGCAAAAAGACTTGTGAGTATTATGTGCTTTTGTCAAGGCCCTAAACAACCTGGGAAAACACGGTGGAGGCCTGCAAGCTAGGCGTAAAAACCTCTTACAGGTAACCCTGACTCTGCAGTCAAGTCAGCCTGTCAGATAAGGGTTGAAATGGCCCATCTGTGCAGAGGACATGACTCAAAGGTTGATGTGAGTAAAAAGAAAAACTCCATCGTAATGATGTCGAGTAAAATACTCCATCCTAACTGCAGGGTCTCCAAAACCATAAAAAAACAGTCATGAAGCCAGTTTCTTAGAAATTTAATTGAGTACATAGAAGAGAAAGGTTTTACTCCTCTGTTTATCCTAACCTTTAATTTTAATAATAGAAGTCAGATCCGCCAAACAACAATGATGGCTGCATGGCTGCAACCAAAAAATGGCCGGGTGTTGTGGCAG
>CAUYQV010125963.1:0-29141 GCA_963574575.1 Galagoides demidoff
TATCTTCTTAACAAAATTTAAAATATACAGTACAGTATTGCCAGCTATACGTACACTGTTGTAGGTCTTTAGGCCGTTCTTAAGTTGCATGAATGAAACTCTATAACCATTGGACACCAACACCCTATTTCCCCCTCTGCTCACCCCTAGTAACCACCATTCTACTTGTGCTTCTGTGAGTTCAACTACTTTAGATACTCATGTAAGTGGGATCACAGGTATTTATTCTTGTGTGGCAGGCATATTTCATTTAACGTAATGTCCTCAAGATTCATCCATGTTGTAGTGTGTGATGGGATTTTTCTTCATTTTTAAGGCTGAGTAATATTCTGTTTTGTGTGTATAAGCACATTTTGCCTGTCCATTCACCCACTGATAGAAATTTAGCTTTTTACTATCTATTGGCTATTGTGAATTATTGTGTTAAGAACATGAAAGTACAAATATCTCTTCAAGACTCTGCTTTCAACTCTTTGGGGTAAATATTTGGACATGGGATTGCTGGATCTATGATTTTCCTATTTTCAATTTTTAAAGGAACCTCCATACTGTTTTCTATAGCACCTGCACCATTTTAAATTCTCACCAATAGTGCACAAGGGTGCCAATCCACATCCTCCCCAATACTTGTTATTTTCTGATTTTTTAAAAATAGTAATCTAATTCTAATGGGTGTGAGGTGATATTTCACTGTGGTTTTGATTTGCATTTTCCTGATCATTAGCGGTGTTAAGCATCTTTAAATATACCCATTGACCATTTGCATGTCTTTGAAGAAATATCTATTTCCCTGTTTTAATTGGCAGTTTGTTTGGTGCTTTCTTTTTGTGGTATTGAGTTACAGAAGTTTCTTTTCTTTTTCTTTTTCTTTTTTTTTGAGACAGAGTATCCCTTTGTCACCCTTGGTAGAGTCCATGGCATCATAGCTCACAACAACTTCAAACTCTTGGGCTCAAAGCAATTGTCTTACCTCAGCCTCCCTGGTAGCTAGGTCTACAGGTGCCTGCGACAGCACCCAGTTATTTTTTTTTAGAGATGAGGTCTCACTCTTGCTCAAGCTAGTCTCCAACTCCCGAGCTCAGGCAATCCACCTGCCTTGGCCTCCCAGAGTGCTAGCATTATAAATGTAAGCCACTGCACCCAACCTAGTTTCTCATACATTTTTAATATTAATGCCTTGACATCTATGTGGTTTGCACTTTTTTAATCCTGTTCCATATGTTGCCTTTTCATTCTGCTGATCATTTTTCTTTTTTTTGGCACAGGTGTTTTTAAATTCAATATAGCCCCATTATCCATTAATATTTTTGCTTTTATTGCCTGTACTTTTGTTATCATATCCACTGCCTTTGTGGTTTTAATTGAGCATTGTATATGATTCCATTTTCTGTCCATTCTCAGGATATCATTTATATTTATTTATCTATTTTACTTGGTTAGTGGTTGCCCTCAACTTTGCAGTACAGATTGACAACTAATCCAAATCTACTTTCAGATAACACTCCACTATTTCATATGTTGCACAAATACTTTATAACAAGCAATCCTAATTACTGCTTCCCATCCCTTGTATTATTTTTGTCACTCATTTTACTTACATATAAGCAGATGTCAGCATATATGTAGAAAGCATATAACCAAATACATTGTTGCTATTATATGTTAGATCAATTACTGTGGGAAAAATAAGCTTTTATTTATCGTCACTTACTCCTTCTCTGATACTCTTCCTTTCTGTATGAGACCTAAGTTTCTGATCTATGTCATTTTCTTTCTCTGTGAAGAACGACTTTTAACATTTTCCACAAGGCAGATCTATTGGCAACACATTCCCTTAATATTTGTCTGATAAAATCCTTATCTCTTTTTTACTCTTAACGGATAATTTTACAGGATACAAAATTCTAGATTGGCAGGGTTTTCTTCTCAATACTTTAAATACTTCACTCCACTCCCTTTTTCCATGCCTGGTTTCTGATGAGAAGTTCGAGGCAATTCTTTTTTTCTTTTTTTTTTTTTTTTGCTGGGGCTGGTTTTGAATCTTCCACCGCCGGCATATGGGGCCAGTGCCCTACTCCTTTAAGCCACAGGCACCGCCTGAGGTAATTCTTATTTTTGCTCCTCTATAGGTAAGGCGTTTTTCCCTCTGGCCTCTTTCAAGATTTTTTCTTAATCTTTGTTTTTCTGCAGTTTGACTATAATATGCCTAAATATAATTTTTTATTTTGTTTTGTTTTATTTGGGGAGGGGGCATTTATCCTGCTTATATTGGCTGAGCTTCCTGGATCTAACCAAACACACATGCAGAAAAAACCTCAGTCATTATTGCTTCAAATATATTTTCTGTTCCTTTCTCTCTTTATTATATTTCTGGTATTATTGTATGAGAACTATGCCTTCTGTAGTTGTCCCACAACTTTGGGTTTCTAATTCTTTTTTCTTTTTTTCTCTTTGCTTTTCCATTTTGGAAGTTTCCATTGACAGATCCTCAGGCTCAAGGATTCTTTCCTCCGCTGTGTCCAGTCTAATAACAAACTTATCAAAGACATCTTTATTTGTTACAGTTTTTAATCTCCAGCATTAGAATTTCCATCTCTTTTCTTACATTTCCTATCTTGTCTTTTTTTTTTTTTTACATGATTCCTACTTCATCCATCACAGCCATAGCGTATTAATCACAGTTGTTGTAAATTCTAACATCTCTGCCATCTCTAAGTCTTAAGATACTTGCTCGGTCTCTTCAAACTGCATTTTTGGCCTTTTGGTATGTGTTTTCATTTTTCTTGCTAGCTGGGCATGATGAGCTGGGTGGTGAGGTCTCGTGGGGAGGGAAAACACCCTAAAGAGAGAGAGAGAAACAAAGTGTGGTCACCACCATGCCCCTGGCCACACAAAGTCTGCAGTGATGTGTCCTTTGACAGCCTCATTTCCCCACTCCAGCACTGGGTCTCTCAGCAGTCTACGCACGTGAACTTCTATACTACTGGTGTGGTTTGGTTGTGATTCTCTCTTTCCACCTGTCTGACTTTCCAATTTGGGAGCCAGTAGTTTCCCCCTGTACCCTCACTTCTCTGATGGAGGTAAGAAGAATGATTGATTTTTCAGTTTGCTTGTCTTTTACCGTTTAGGATAGGAGTGGCAACTTCCAAGTTCCTTATGTGCTTAACCGGAAACTGGGAGTCTCTGACGCCCCTTCCATCCTTGGTACTCACAGGCTTACTCTCTCCTTGAGCATTCGTAATAGTGTGTAAGCAAGTGACTACTATTTCTGCCATGGTGTTGGGTAGCAGCTGAAATGTATGTATCACATGGCCACAGTGTATGAAGTTCACCAGGTGACTAATTAGCTTTCTTGGAGGAGATTATCTTAGATCAGTGGTAGTTCTCAACTTAGATTTTGCCCTCCAGGGAACATTTGGGAATGTCTGGAAGCATTTTTGGTAGTCACAACTGTGGAAGGTACTACTGGCATCTAATAACTCAAGATGCTCCTAACCATCCCAGGTGGCATCCAAAAGGTCCTAGATTGACCCTGAGGTTGCCTTCCCCTGCTCCCACTCCAGCCCTCATCTTTAGTATAGCTACTGCTTTGGACCAACTTGATACTGTCAATGCTATTTTACAACTTTGACAATCGATTTTCTCTTGATAATTTTTTGGTAATTAGGATCCTGTCAAGATTTAGCTAACACTTTACTGAGTATCCGCTGCCCATCTCTTATTACCTTGCTCCATTCATTCCCTTCAAATATTAACTGAGCCCTTGCTATGCACCAGCTACACTACTTAAATATGAGGTAAAGACTGCTATCGTCTTTACAGGTGAGAGACCTGAAGTTCAGAGAGGTAAAGGGATGTGTCCCAAGTTACACATCTATAACTGGCTTACCAGACTTTGAGGCCATGGCTCTTTATAGTATGTCAAGCTATTGCTACATGGACTGAGAGAAGCCACCATAACCCTTCATTCTGCTGGGATTTATGGATGCCCAGATGCTCTGGCTAATTGAGGTTAGCACTCAGCATTTGCCAGAGTTGAGAAAACCCGAGGCAGGATTGAGGAGGTGACACCATCAGGGCAGGGAAAGGAACAGAACCCCAATGTTCCAAGTCCCCACCCAGGTGCTCTGCAGGCCTCCCAGAGAGTGTGAATGGGTTTTGATGGGGATAATAGTCTCTCCAAATACACTCACTGCAAGCCTTTCCTATTGAGCAATTCAGCTTTCAAATGCTTGGTACATTAGACCAAAGGATGGGTGTTTTGTCTTCTTTTTTCCCTGCCTTTTTCTTTTTTAGGGAAAGCAATTTGCTCCTTTCTGATTTAGAATGAGATCTGGCAAGTAAGTGCTTGTTCTCCCTCCTTCCCTTGTTCCCCCACTCCCTCCCCACCCTTCAGTTAAGAAAAAAAAAAGTCTTGGGGGGAGGGAGGGGGATAAGAACACAAGATCCATGCTAAGCAAAACTATTTGCATAAGCTGTACACTTGGTCCTTAAAGCTTGGGCTGATCTAACCTATGACAAATTCCTCTGTCTCGGCTACCTGCCAGCTGCGTTTTCATCGGGGCTGGCAAGACAACTGAAGTCTACATTCTGTACTAATTAACGACCTTCAGGGGAGAAGACCACCAATTGCAATGCCAGCACACTTCACTTGTTAAGGGGGACAGGGGGCCTTGTTGGACAAGGCCCAGGCTTTTTTCTTTGGGTGGTGGGCGGGTAACCAGGCCAGGAAGGGTGAGGGGTGGGCTGGAGGTAGGGGGTGCAGTAAACAGACCAAAAAGACAAACTCCAAGTTGCAGTAAGAGTTGGGGTGGCATCCCACATGCCAGAACATTGTAGTGAACCCTGGGCTCCTGCAAGGTAACTCCATAGGAGATAGGAAGTGGGAGAGAGGAGGGCTCTCTCTGGGAAAAGAGCTTGGGCTGATTGGAGAGCTGCATACTACAATGGGCAGCCCTGCCTAAGAACATCAGCGCTGCCTTACCTGGCTGGCATCACAGTGGGGATTGCACTGGGGGCTGCCTGCCACAGCCACACACACATTGCAGATAGTCATTGCCTGGTAGCATCATCTTCTGGTGCAAAGATGGGAGACATGTCACTATGCGCCACACAGGGAGAAGAGCTCTCCTCCCAGAGAGTCTGCTGATTTCATTTTTCTTTACTATTGGGAAGTGGGGGTGGGGATGATGAGAGAACATTCTTAAAGAACATTTGGAGAGGGGGAGGAATCCATCCCAATCTCACCATATAACCCAGCTGCTCCTTTTGCCTTCTGCCATGTGCTGTCCTGCCCCTGACCCCTGACAGGCACCCCTGCAGTCATCCTCCTCTCTTCTTTACCTGGATGGAGAGAGCCTCTGCCTACCAGAATATTGGGGCCTAAAGGGAACATGAGAGATCATTTTGCTGACCCTCCAGGCTCCAGAAATAACTCCTGAAAACTAAGGATCCCTAGGTGGCTGGTGGCATGAAAGGGGATTCCCCAAAGTCCTCTGTTTCCCAGTCACATGTTAGGTGGTGTATGGAGCCTCTCTGTGGACAGAGGTGAGCCTCCCTTCCACCTGCGCAGCGCAGCCCTCTCTTCCTGGAGGCGAAGCTGGACCTCTTCTAGCCTAGCTCCTCCGCCCCCGCCCCCGGTCACCAAAGCCTCTGACTCAGAACCGGTTCTTTTCTTGCAGGCACACCGTGTGGACTGTGACAGGTAGTTGAGGGGCCAGTTGTCCTTTCCCTCAGAAGGAGCTAGAGTAGAAAGACGGGGTGCCCCTCTGCTCACCCCTAGCTCCACCAGGCGCCCCCACCCCCATATCCCCAGCCCCATGCTTCATTAAGGGAGCACAATGTGTCCCCGTGGTCGCCTGCCAGCCGGGATGTCCTGTGTGACAGCAGATGCAAAGAGAATGAACAGGCGGCTGAAAGGGCTGGAGACAAAAAGAGCACATTGTCCAGAGTTCTGAAAGGGCTGCCTGAGAGGGGACATATGCATCTGAAAAAAATACCCCAGTGAGTGCCCCCTCCCCGCTGGCCCCAGCCCGCCCTCACCCAAACCTTCCACTGATACTGCACAATGATGTCTCCAAGCCAGGCAGGGCCAGGCCAGCTCAGGGCTGACAGCAGGCATGGGGCAAGCGAGCCAGTGTGGCCGGAAGGATCTCAGAGGCGCAGGTTCCCTCAAGGGAAACTCGCCACTGTCTGCCACCGAGTCATAGAACACTGTCTCGGGATCAGAGAGTCATCTCATCACAGAAGCTAGAGCTGAGAGTGTCTGGAGAAATCACCTGGCCTCCCCACCTCATTTTACAGATGAAAAGACCAAGCTCAGGATATGTGACTTGCTACAGCAGGAGGCCAAGGGCAGAGGCTGCTGGAGCACTCGGAGCTCCCTCTTCCTGGTCTGGTACACGTCTGGGCACCACAGCTAGATGTCCAGAGGATGATGATGGAACTCCCAAAAGGGACAGGCCTTTTCTCTGGGCCCTCCTTCCCTGCCTCCTTGTCAGGGTGTGGGGCCAAAACACAACTTGGAAAGTGATTGTATCACACCCATAATAATCCCAGGGCTTGGTTGAATTTATGAGGCTGGAGCTCCAAGAAATGCAAGAATGAAAAGCTAGCTTACAAACAAGTATTATTTTGCGAGAGATGATTTCATGGGTTAGCAAAGAGTTTGCGAGTCAAATAGTAGTCCAAGACCTCTGCCCTGTTTTGTGAACCTGAGCAATTCATGAAAACTTTATGAGCATCAGCTTTAATGTTAGAAAATCAGGGCTAATACTGCTGCCAATGCCAATATCCTTATCATGACCAATTCTGGAATCAACACTAATGCTAGCAATATCTGCCCTGCCCTGCCCTGCCCTGCCCTGCCCCAGTGAGTTACTTGAGGATCAAATGTGACACCATGCATGAGAACTCTTTGTGTGCTGCAGAGCACTGTGACTAGAATATGGCTTTTAACATTAAAAAGCTTGGTAGAGAAAAAAAAAAAGCTTGGTAGAGGCTGGGTGATGTGGTTATGCCTGTAATCCTAACATTTGGGGAGGTTAAGGAAGGAGGATTGCTTAAGGCCAGGAGTTCAAGATCAGCCTGAGCAAGAGTAAAACCCTGTATCAAAAAGAAAGAAAGAGAGAAGGAGAGAGAGGAGAGAGGGAGAAAGAGAGAGAGAAAGAAAGAAAGAAAGAAAGAAAGAAAGAAAGAAAGAAAGAAAGAAAGAAAGAAAGAAAGAAAAAGGAAGGAAGGAAGCACGGAGGCCGGGGTGTGGGTTGATAGAGGGAGGGTTGGGGGACACACCTATGGAGCATATTGCAAGTATAGGTTGGATCTATCAGGTGTAGAGCATAAATGTCTTAACCCCTGTAATTGGGTAAATGAGGTGAAGGCTATATTGATTAGTAGGATGTAAGCAATCCAATTTGTACAAATAATCAACACATTGAATCCCATAATGGCATAAATGTACTTATGATATATGTCTGAACGACTTAATAAACAAACAAACAAACTTGGGAGAAGCTTTCATTGCTTTCATATGCCCACAACCATATGTATACCATGTAATTATACATTTTTTGAGACAAGTCTCCCTCAGGCTAGAGTGCAATGATGTCATCATAGCTCACTGCAACCACAAACTCCTGAGCTCAAACAATCCTCATGCCTCAGCCTCCTAGTAGCTGGGACTACAGGCACCCACTACAACACACAGCTAATTTTTCTATTTTTAGTAGAAATGGGTCTTGCTCTTGCTCAGGTTGGTCTCAAACTCCTGACCTCAAGCAATCTGACCACCTCAGCCTCCCAGAGTGTGAGGATTACAGGTGTGAGCTTGGCCGACAACCATATTCCTTTGTAGGGTATTTTTGGTTCTTGAATTAGGCTTTTTAGAAGAGGGGTGGAAGCTCTGATGGGAGTTAAGTTTCAAATTTTAAATTTGAAAATGCCTCTTTTTAACCATAGTGGGTAAAGCAGCTTTCTAGAAAGCAAAGTATCCTAGTCAGGGGAAGCGTCTGTGGGATCACTCCCCCTTTAGGCTGTTGCCAGCGAATTTTCTGACATGAGAAAGTTCTCTTTTCACCTGGGGCCACTTCCTCTTTCCTCCTCGGCCCCTCCCAAGGTATACTTAAGCGGACCCCACAGACTCAGACTACATCTCCCAGGGAAATGAGCTCACCGGCTGTGTGCTAGCAGATGTGGGGAAGTCTGTGTGGTCTCTCACAACAGCTGTTCAAAATTCTTTTCCCCTGAAAGTTTCCATTCTGTATATGGGGAGGTGGGTGGGGGGCGGGGGCAGGGTAAGTGGGCAGGCAAGGAAGGAATGTGAGCTCTCCACCCTGCTTGGGAGCTGCTCTGTTTCTCTGAGATCTCAGTGTTTCAGAGACATTGTACATGCTGGAAGATGTCACCAATGAGTTTATTTGGTTCCAGATGTATGATGCCAGGACCTCCGATTTAGATTATATGCATTGTGTTGCCATGCCAACACACACACATACATGCACACACGTGCTAGTATCCCAAACTGTGCTTGGCAGTGGAGAGGAAACAAGGAAGCTACGAGAAATACTTTTTTTTTTCTCCAAGGAATTTCCCATTGTGAAGTAACATATTCCTGAACCAATTAGAGATCTGGTGAATGCCACATTGCCCAGAGCCCAGGAGAGAGAGAGTCCCTTTGGACTGGGCTGGGCAGAAGAGGCTCCTTGGAGGAGGTGGGACTTGAGCTGGCTGGGAAGGAGGGATCACTTGGACAGAAAGGCCAGGGCTGAGTGTTCTAAAGAGGGTGGAAGGGTGAGCAGGAGTGGGGATGGACTAGTTCTTCTCATCTACATGCATCTTGCATATGTCCAGGGTCTATGTAAGCATTCCCATAACTGAGAGGGCCAACAGAGAGCCAGCTGGTCTATTCTCCATATCCAAACGAGGATTATAACCAATTCATCCTCTCTCGTTTATAAAACTTGTCCAAGAAAAAAAAATTACGGAATCTTTAGTAAGTTATTCTGAGATTTTATGACCCTAATTCCTGGCAAATCTTCTCTCATATTTGCTTTTAATCACTTTGGCAGCCTGGTGTTTGCAACCTAAAAGCAGATCTTAAACTCATGGAGCCCAAGGCCCCAAAGAGTTACTACAGGCTGAAAGGGCCTCACTCAGCAGTGTGAGAACACTAATGAACACCCACTATGCGCCAGGCTCTATGTCAGGCTCTAGGAATTCAGGGCTAAATAAGAGTGTTTCAGCTTTTAAAATACAGGGTGGCAAATAATTTTAGCATAATGTCAGAAAGCCTAATATAAATTGTGGGCCAAAAATTTTACGAGAAAAAGTTGCTAACTCTGCTTAAAGGCCAGAGGATATTAAGGAAGCTTAGTTGTGCTGGGCTTTGAAGGATAAATAGGAGTGTGCTGGTTAAACAAGGGAATAAATAGAATTCTGGGTATAAGAGTCAGAAGGTGTGAGTGTACGAGAGGTGGACACGCACCTCCTTATATCCCCCAGGTGCTCTCTCATCTAAATATAATCAATTAGCATATGCCAAAAGAATAGTAAATAAATATAGCAATAGCATAGGGACTTACAGAATTGCCCAGGGGACTGGAAAACCTTATCCATGCAAGTGTCTATAAGATTTGTGTGTGTGTGTGTTTTGAGGTAGTCTCACTTTGCCACCCTCGGTAGAGTGCTGTGGCATCATAGCTCACATGATCCTCAAACTCTTGGGCTCAAATGATTCTCTTGCTTCAGTCTCCCAAGTAGCTGGGACTATAGGCGCCCACCACACAATGCCTGTCTATTTTTAGAGACAGGGTCTTTCTCTGGCTCAGGCTGGTCTTGAACTCCTGAGCTCAGGTGATCCACTTGCCTTTGCCTCCCAGAGGGCCAGGATTACAGGCATGAGCCACGGCGCCTGGCCTTGCCTATGAGGTTTTAATTAATTCATTTGTGCCCAAGACAGAGTGTCTGAGACTGACAAGAAACGTGCAGGTTTTTAGCATGGTGCCCAGTCTATTGAGAGCCCCGGGTCATGCCTTTATTCATAGACTACCTTGAGCTAAGGGATTCCAAATGAGATTATAAAAACTACAGGTAATTCCAGCAGAGTAAAAGGAGGGAGTTTGGGTTGACGTGATGAAAGACACATGTTTGTGTCTTTATGTTTGTCTTCTGTGCATCCTTTGGTCTATTCTCCATCTCCCTGTTACATCGTCTGAGTCTGTTTCCCTAGCTTACGAGGCTGACAGAGCAAAACTGTACAACAGTCACCCTAATAGCAATAGTAACGAAGGAAACCTGCCACAAGCCAGGCTCCGTTCTGAGCACTTCACGCTCACTAAGTCACCTCATCCTCACGGTCAAGGAGCCGAGTGTGATTTTGTCAGCTCCTTCTTACAGAGGAGGAAACTGGAGCATCAGGTTATGCAAGTCCACGGGCACGTGGGTGCTGGTGCCCAGAGACTGCAGGTGAGCCCAGGCAGCACAATTCCGGGGTCTGGGGTCCTGCCCACCAACCCTCTTTGTCTTCTTCTTGTTAAGACTGAGTAAAATCAAGAAAAGCAGGTCTTATGCCCATGTGCTGACTCAAATCATAAGGCTTATTTCTGTTATTATTAGAACCTCCTTTCAGAGCTCCTTTCCTTCCCTCCCGTCTTCACTTTTTCCCTAATTTCAGGACAGAATGGTGGGGAGGGGCAGGGTAGAGAAAAAAAACAGGCGCTGGAGCTAGGACTGGGGAGTATCTCATGTGGTTGGATGATCTGAGAAGGTCCTGAGCGTCTCCAACCCTGGGATAGTCTTTTTCTCCTATTTGGGGGGAGGGGGTTACAAGCTCCCCTGTGACCGCTGCTTTACCCCTGCAAAACCCTAATCGAAAGATAGCTTCTTTTGTGGATGAGAACTTGAGGTATAGGGACCTGAAAACCTGAGGGCAAGACAAGGCAGACCCGCATCCTACGGTCCTTTAGAAGTCCAGACCAGATGAGAGGGTGGACAGCCACATACACCTAAGGTGGCGGGTTTGAGTCCAGCCCAGGCCGCCAAACAACAATAATGGCTGCAACCAAAAAATAGCCGGGCGTTGTGGCAGGTGCCTGTGGTCCCAGCTACTTGGGAGGCGGAGGCAGGACACTCGCTTGAGCCCAAGAGTTGGAGGTTGCTGTGAGCAGTGAAGCCATCGCACTCTACCCAGGGGGACAGCTTGAGGCTCTGTCTCAAAAAAAAAAAAAAAAAAGTCCAGACCAGATGAGAGGGCAGACAGCCACATGGCAGGCATGCGTCCATGCCCCATTCCCACATCACAACGGGGCTACACGAGTCCAGCAGGGTGTTCTTCCCCACTGCATTTGGATGCTGCCTCCAAAGGCTTCTCAGGTTAATGAGAAGACTAACTACCTCCTAGTCTGATTTGGCTCCTGAGATGAATCCCCTGTGGCCTCCCTGGACCAGCCATGAGCTGTTTGAAGGGGGATCAGAAGGAACTTCTCAAGTTCTCTCCTTGATCTAGAATCAGTATCCTATCTCCAATGGAAGCTGGACATTTTCTCTCTGCAAGGCTATTGAGCTAACTACTGTTTCTTCCCTCTTTTATGTGATAAAGACAGGAAGATCAAAAATCTGAACAGTAGCTTATATTAAGCTGAACAAACTAACTTTTTATTGTGTGCCTATTAGAAATAAGATTTAACCATCCCTAAAACTACCGCTTAGGGCCAGGCACAGTGACTCACACCTGTACTCCCAGCACTCTGGGAGGCCATGGTGGGTGGATTGCTTGAGCTCACAGGTTCGAGACCAGCCTGAGCAAGAGCAAGACCATCTCTAATAAAAATAGAAAAACTGAGGCAAGAGGATTGCTTGAGCCCAAGCTGGAGGTGTGAGCTATGTCACCACACATCCTACCCAGTGCAACAGCTTGAGACTCTGTCTCAAAAAAAAAAAAAATTATGTTGGAAGGATTTAGACTATAATGTAAGTGGTACCCCATAGGCTTGAGTAATATACAACCTGTACAACTGTCCTCTGAGACTCTCATTAGACCTGTCCTCAGAGACTAGTTGGGGAAACGGTTTCTAAACAACTACAATTCAGTTTCATCAGCACTCCCACGGAGGCTCAGCCAAAGGGCACAGATAAGAGAGGAGCCAGGAGCTGTCTGCTTACCTTCTTGGGAGCTAGGGAAGACTTCACAGCACAAAGGTCCTTACACTAAGCACTGAACAACGAGTAGGAGTTACTCAAGCAAAGCAGGAAAGAGAGGCCAGAATGTGGAAAAGCAGCCGTTCACTGGAGAGGGTCAGGGGTTGTTGGCTGGGAGGGTGTACAGAGCGGGTGGGACTGGTGGACGTCTGCTCACCCTGTTCCCAGCCACACTGGCAATGCCTGGGTGTCTGCAGTTAGGTCAGGTCCCTCCCAAGAATCCTCTTGTCTGCATGCTCAGGGCTGTCTGGGACGAGCATGTCCAATACAGAAAGGAGATGAAGAGATCTATTTTTCCTAAGGCAAAACCCCCAAGCCTCAGTTCCACAGTACATCAGTGTGTCGAAGAGAGAGCAACAATTCACGCCTGTTTGCATGGGCCAAGGCAGGGAGGCTTTCTGGGAGTGAGGTGAGAGCAAAGCTGTTTCCAGAGGCTCCAGTCTCTGTTTGTACAGACAGCATGGAATCTTTTCAAGCCATGACCGTGTGGCATCCACTGTTTCCCTCCAGGAAAATCCATGACATGTGAGGAATGGGCTGGCTGGGTCTGCCAGAGGTGGGGGCTCCTTGCCCATTGTGGCAGGGAATCCACTGAAAAGAGAGGTTCAAAGGATCTTTTAGTTCAATCTCAAGTTGGACAATGCCCAGGGTGTGGAGAGGGAAGGGAGGTCCGAGGGATTTTCAGAGTGTACCCCTATCTCAAGAAAACACTTCCAAGACACCTCCACCTTAAGCCAGATAAATCCCCAGGGCACAAGGGGCCAGCATGCCTGGCTAGAGTTCTCCCTTCTACATCACTGGGGGAAAGTGCAGGACATACCAGCAGCCTGGAGCCACAGGGCACACCCTGGCTAGCCACTGCAGCCAGCTCTGTTTCCAAAACACTAGACTCTGGGTACATGTCACTGTTTTAGAGGCTTCAGTCACTGCCCTCTGCCTATGAGTAGAATTCAAAATCCTCCCTGTGGCCTATTAAGATCTGTCACCACTTCTCTCCATCTTTGCTCACTTCACCTGCCAGTCCCTGGCCTGCTCCCTACTTCCCGAGCTCCCCACGCCCTTGCCCTCAGAGCTGTGCTTGCAGCCCATAAATCCCTTCCCTCCCTTCTCTGTCTATTGAAGATGCAACCTGCCCACCTAGAGCTGACTCACATAGTGCCAGTTCCGCTCCCAGTAAATTGTGATCTCTTATCCTCCACATGCCCGCACTGCATTGTTCAAACCTTATTTTAATCTAAAATAAAAATTAAATGCGTAGAGAAAAAGGGTGAGGGCGGGGACTGTGTATCTTTCATTGGAGTTGAAAGAGCAGGAAGCCATTGTTCCAGGTGGCTTGTATAATGCTTCACTCGTGTCCCAAGCCTGGTGGATGAATAGAAAGAGGAGGATGAGAAGGAAGAAGGAAGCGCCATGGTTTTTTGATGCGGTAAGGTAGAACTTATGAATACTGCCTTTGGTTATGCATATGTTCAATTCTGTCAGAAAGAGAAATTCTGTAGGCCAGATGCTTTCACACAGCTATCTGCATGGGATATGGCATCATATATTTGAATACACAGACAATATTAGATACTTTTAATAAAGTTGGTCTTTGTTTTTCTCCAATATAGTAGACTTCTCTGGCATCTACTCTGTGACAGGCCCTAAAAATTAGAGAGCAAATCTGGAACCAGGTGTGGGTGATGTCTTCGAGAACTCAGAGGCTACCGACAAAGGCAAGGTCGGAAGACTTGCATCTCTGCCACTGGAGGAAGAGGGGCTTGGAGGGCTGTAAAAGTAGGGTCCTTCCTGCTGAAAGTCTGGGGAGTAATTATAACTCTCTATGTCTATTGTCAAAGAATAGAGAGAGCCTCAGACTTAGTCCTGGTGATAACGTGCCCCTAAACTGGGTTAGGAACAAAAAAAAAAGAAAAAGAAAAAGAAATTAAGGACAGACGATACCACAAATAGTGAACTTTACAGGGCAGAAAGTGTCAGCTCTCTACAAGGAAGAGAGAAACAAGAATGTCCTGATTTGATGAGAGGTTTTGGAAGATTTCAATAATCAATGAATTGATTCATTATTCAGTTCAGCGCTTTTCTCTTGCAACAAGCCTGTTCTAATTACTTCCTGAATGATTTCTCCAGCTTCAGTTTCTCCCTGGTTGTATCTGTCCTTTACAACTGTGGTCCCCAAACCCTGGGGCCACAGATCAGTAACCATGGGTGGTCTGTTAGGAACCAGGCCAAACAACAGGAGGCAAGTCCTGGAGCAAGCAGGTGAAGTTTCATTGTATTTACTGCGGGTCCCATCACTTGGCTTGCATCCTGCCTGAGTTTTCCCTCTGATCTCATTAGTGGTGCCATTAGACGGTCATAGGAGCATGAAACCTACTGTAAACTGAGCATGTGGAGGATCTAGGTTGCACCCTCCTTATGAAGATCTATTGCCCACTCCCCCGTCCCCATTCGTGGAAAAATTATCTTTCATGAAACCAGTCCTGGTGCCTAAAAAGTTGGAAACTGCCACCCTGTAGTATTTCAAGGCTTATCTTCCTGGGATAACACTTTGACCACATTACTCCCCTTCTTGCAAACTTTCAATAGTTTCAGTGAAAAAGAATAAAAGTAAAGTCATTTTAACTGCATCTGTGTTTGAACAAGCCCTCCGAGAGATTCTGACGCATACTAAGTTTTGAGAATTATTCACGTATGGACGATCTCTTCTACCACAGAAGTACATTCTCCTAGGACAAGAGTTGTCCCCAATGCATCCTTGTACCTCTCAGCTCAGGCTAGCACTGCTGGGTGTTTGAGAAATCATGGAAAAGTAAAATGTATTGCAGAGTCTGCTTATCGAGTGGGATGCTGGTGCTGCGGGGGAACAGAGGAGAATTAGACGCATTGCTGTGCATTTGTTAAATCTATTGGAGGAGACAAAATTGAGACATGAGGCAAGTGGGAATAACCAAGTACTAATCTGCAGGGTGAACACAAGCACGGAAGGGAGGAAGACGTGCTGGGTGATTTAATTACATGTCCTTGTACGACGGAACTTGTCCTTCCTGGGTGCTTATTCTATTTCTTGTCCGCCCAGGAATAAGCAGCCAGCAAACTAAAGGATGAGGATGAGGATGATGATAACAGCAACAATTTTGTCATTATTTATGATAGTAACAGCCAACACTGAAGTCCCTCTATGTGTTATGCTCTATTCTACGTGTTTTATGTATTCATGTATTTCATTTGACCGCCCAGTGATAGGTACCAGGAAGACAATGAAGTTGGGAAAAATCAATTCAGCAGTTATTACGATGTGCGAGGTGACTCAGCGAAATAATGTTATGAATTGATTTTACAAAGTGGAAACTGAGGCACAGAGAAGTGAGGTGGATTCTCCTGCTATGAAGTGGCAGAGGCCGGCGGAAACCGTTCTGTGCGCTGAGGGGGTTGAGGAGGGAGAGATAGGGCCGTGGCACCTTGATGTGATCTGAAAAGCGCAGAATGGGACTTGAAACCAAATGGGGAAATTCTCGGGACCTTCATGAATATCCTTCCTTCTGGAGGACTGCTGCTCCTTATTTGGCTTTCCATGAGCTTTTTGGCTCCGTGATTAGCTTGCTTTCTCACCTCCCTGGGAGATTTCGCTTTCTCTTTATCCATTCAGCTTTAATTAACATGTTTCCACCATCCTCCTGCCCCATTGAAATCCCAGACGCCTCTGAGAGTGGTATACTGGGCATCTCGTCACCCTCTCTTTCCTTTCCCCTGGCCTGGCTGGGCTCTGCTATAATACTGAGGACCTTGGAGGTCTGTCCTCCACCCTAGAACATTCATTTCCTCCTTTTCTTCATCCTAGGTATGAAACACCTAGATCATACAGCTCTTTTTACAGCTCGATTTCAAAAAGAGATGCACAGAGAGTTACAGTTCCGTGTGATCCCACAGGGCCAATGCCATGGGGGGAGGGCTCCCAACAGCTAAGTTGCAAGCTGTCTCCTGACTTACTGTGTGACCTTGGGGCCAGCCACTTGCCCTCTCTGTGTCTCAGTCCCCTGCAGTGGGATCATAATATCTACCGCCAAGCGGTGCTTGGAAGCATGAATGAATTATTATCCTAAACGCCCTCCGAGCTTCTTGGACAAAGGTGCTATGTTAATACACAGTATCCCTCTTCTTCTTCTTCTCATTAGTATTATTCAAACCCAGATGGCATTATTATTGTTGTTGATTGACAGCCGCGCATAGCCCCATTCATGGGTGTCAGAGAGCCAGGCGGTAGTTAACACAAGCAAAAACCATGTTTAAAACAAAGCCCAAGGAACACTCCAATAGTGTGTGCCTTGGGTTGCTATTAAAGCCAGAGCAGCTGCGGTGGCAACACGGAGGGACAGGGCAAGGAAATGCATCCCGGAGCACAAAGAAGGGAAAGTGGGTCTTGACACTGATCATATAATCGTGCTGGGCTTTTATAGACACCGGGAGGCCTCAAACAGAATAAATGCTTGAACTTTATCCACGGTTTACAGGCAGCGGCTGTAAAGGTCTTTGTTGCTGTTGCTGCCATGTTAATGACCCAGCTTGGGGCGCTGCCGCCGCTGCCGGCCACTTCTTCCAAAGAAAACAAATCAAAGTGAGTAACTTGATGTCCGGCAATGAGTTTTCCATTATATAAAAATAAGTATAAATCTTTCGCAGTTGGGCAGCCGGACTGCGATGTCGGAGGCTGGTAAAGGGGTCAAGGTAGCTAGACACTTTGAACCCCTGAACCAGCACATCAAAAAAGAGGCCCCTTCTCTTTGTTAATTGCAAAATAAACAGATAAAAATAAACCGTGCTGCTCCGCCTCTGGGGATGGTATTTGCACCAAAGGAGAGAGGACCGGGAAGCAGCTGGGCAGGGGGAAAGAGGCCCTTGATCTGCTTCTCCATTACCTTTCCCACTCTAGTAACACCGATAAAACCCCATGAGTAATTGACCCTCAACAAGAGGAGACATCAATCTTTAGCTACAAGGCATGCCTTGCAGCATTAGAGGAGCTCCGTCAGAGAGGTATCTCTGTTAGATGCAATTTAGTGCCTTGGAGCTTTGAAAAAAATGAGTGTCCATAAATATTCTGATTGTCTTAACAGACCTTGGGAGTCCTTGGTAGTGTTAGGAAGTGGAAAAAGTGCAGGCAGTGCATCTTTGGTGGGGAATGTGGACAAATGGATGATTAGCAGGAACTTCTAGGACATGGAAAAATGCATGAATTGAAGGGGTTTCAGTGGAGGGGGGCCAAGTGAGCAAGGTGGGAGTGGAGGAAGAAAATGAGGACATTGGAGCAAGAGAGAAGGCTTGGAGCTTGTCCCTAGTGATGGCTTAGGGGTGTAGTGAAGACGGTAAAAGGAGTAAGAAAGATAGACATTTAGAGAGCCAGGAAGAGAGGCCCTAATGGGGAGGGGGAAATGATTCCTGAGTGGTGCCAGTTATGAGATCTGAGACCCCCTATCCCTTCTTACGCCTATTCTTCCTTCAAATGTAGCAGAAAGAACCCAACATGCTATTAAATGTGGGCCCCCCCATAAAATAGAAGTCATCTATTGATAGTTATCTATCAATCTCCAGCAAGAGTAAACATTTCTTGTACTCAAACATTGTCTTCTTCTCTATACTTTGTTATACTTTTCCTTATCACCAAACCCTTCCCCTTCACTGGATCCCTCCTGACCACCTCTTCTTTGCCACCAAGTGAGCACTCATCCACCCTACCATTCACTCCATCAACATGATAGAACTCCTTTTCTTTCCATCTTCCAGAAATCATGCAAGATTGCATGGAATTCTAGATGCTCATATGTAGGGTCCCAGAGAAGTTCTCCTTCTAGTGTCAGAGACAAAGTGGTTCTGAGATAAGCACTGAGACAGAAGTGAGCCCAGTGTGCAGGTCAGCTTCAGCAGGAACAGGGGGTGGGAGGTGAGGCTAAGAAGTTGTATGTTTGGAGGGAGAAGGGGTTGGGAAGGGAGTAATAGCAAGGAAGGGTTCTAGGAGGGAGTGGTTGAGATGAAACATGGAAACCAAATGGGAATTAGATGGGGAAGAAGGGGAAAGGATTTGATAAAAATAGGAAATAACATCTTCAAAGGAACAGAAGTTGGACTGAAGAAAGAGAAAGGGCAGCAAGCGCCAGAGCAAAAAGAAAGAGGAGGAAGCAAGACCAGTTGTGGGAATGCCATGTTGGAGGGGACAGTGGGAGAGAGAGGTAGGCAGGACCAGGTCACAACTCTGCATGAGGACTGCAGATATGACCTGAAGGTACTGGGATCCATCTGTCCCTGAGCTGTAAGAATAGGGTTGGGTCAGGGACAAGATCAGATGAATGAGAGGCCACTCAGACTGCTGGCTGAAGAGCAGACTGGGGATTCAAGAGTGTGGGGTGTAGGGAACATTTGGTTCACAGGCTGCTGCCATCTCCAGGGCAAGGGACAACCTGCCTGAACTAGGCTGGAAGGGAGCAAGGAAGGCAGATGTGACCATCTCAAAAGGCATCATCCTGTAAAGGTGCGAGAAGAGCAAGAAGAGGAAGCCACGTGGAATGAACTCTGTCCTCCCAGCTTACTCTTGCCACAGCTCTTTTCCTTGGAGCATCCTCGAATGTCACCTTCTTGTATCTCTGCATTCATTCAAGCCCCCCACCCCTTCCCTCTCACATAGTGGTCACCGTGACCACTAACTACTTTTCCTCTCTAATCTCCTAAATTTCCTTCTCCTTCAAATCTCCTTTGCCTAATCCCATGTTTTTTTCCAGCTTGACACCACAGTGGGATGTGGGGGCTTATTTCTTGTTGCATGGGATGAACTGGCCTCCAGACGCTCGCCGCAAAGGCTTCCTGGGAGAAAGATTTGAAGAATTGAAGCCGGATAGGGGAAATTTGGGCTGGGGACCAAATAAAATTACATTGGTCTTATTTCTTTACTGAAATAGTCAGTTGGGAAAATACTTAATGAGGCCTTGGGGAGTTGCACATTCCATCGTCCTAAATTTGGGATTTTTTGTAGTATGGGAGAGAATCTAATTCCTAAGAGGGCAAGAGACAAGCTTCCCTTCCTCTGCTCCTTCCCAGCCACTGCATCCTCTTTAGGGAGTAGCTGGAGAATAGACTTCTGATTCCAGAACCTTTTGGAAAGCCAATGAAGCTTCAGAGAAAACATGAGGAGTCATTTGCATGGTTTCCATATTAATGAGCCCAGGATAATCTGTGGCTCAGATGCTAGATGCTCTGCTTAGCTACGTCACATATATGATATCTCTTCCCATATCAGCCTTGTGAGGTAATTACAGCTATAATGTCCACATTAGGGATGAGAAAACAGGGCTTAAGGGATTAAGAAACATGCCTGGGTTTCACAGGCTAGGTCTGCATGAGTCCCCAGCCTAAGGCCTCTCCTGTTCTGCCATAAACTCCTTCCACTATTGAGCTAACAGTGTTTAAAAATAAAAGTAGAACAATAACAACTCATATTAACCTAACATAAATTTAAGTACTTTTTTTTTCCTTTTCTCTCTCAGAATGTTATAAATGGATCTCATTCTCTGACTCTTACCCTTAAACACAAAGTCAAAATTGTTTCTCGCAGAATTTTTATTCTTTTCTGTGGATGAAATATTTGGTGTCCTAAAAAGGTATTTGTTTGTTTGGATGGTTTTGAGATAGCATCCAATAAAATTCACTAACCTGATCTTTCTGCCACTGACCAAGAGAGCTCCTCTGGGGAAACAAGCTGTGAAAGGATATGCTAGTGTTATTTCCTGGAACTTGAAGAAGGGACAGACGTTCTGGAAGAAAATTGCCTCCCTCTGCCTAGACGGGGACCCAAGCAGACCTGATGGGCGGTGGGGAATAGCTTGAGATGTAAGGAGGCATGAAAGTCTGCAGTGGGGGTGCAGAAAGCAGTGAGTGTGGGCCTGCTATAACAGAGGCCTAAACATTTGGGAATGCTCTGGGACAGTAGTGAGCAGATTCTAGAAGGACCTTGAAGAAAAATCTATGAAGTGTCTCAAAGAGACTGTTGGCAGAAGTCTGATGTCTCTCGAGAAGTCTGTCTGTCAAAGATTAAAGAAAAATGAGGAAAATGTTGCTGGAAACTAGAAAGAAGAGGATCCATTATGAAGTGATGGGAAATTTAGCAGCACTCTTGCCTGCAGTGATAAGGAAAACAGAAAATGTATCTAACGGGCTGTTTGATCCATGCAGGTTAATGGTGGTCTAAGTGTCCTCCTGCTGCTTAGTGTCCATAACATTGGTGTGCAATTTAAAATAGACAACTATTTAAAATTGCACATGAGTTTTATGGCCAACCTGTATTAAAGTTTGAAGGAAGAGTGATAAGTGGAAGAAAAAAAAATTGTTAAATGTAAAAGAGGCTTAATTTGCAGAGTGGGAAAATTCCCAACCTCTATAGATAAAAAGCAATATTAAATACAGAAATGGTCTGGACAAAGGTAAAATTTCATGAAATGGTCAAGAGAACATGCTATAAAGATGATATTAAGAATGTGACTAAAATCCTTTGTTAAGACTTTGGAAAGATTTAAGGTAATGCTTATAGAACTGTTCAGTCATAACCAAAACAAAAATAATGTTAAAAGCTAGACTTTTAAGAATCCTAAACCTGAGGTAGAGAACAGTTTATCATGAGGTTTGTGGGTGTGACTTTTTTCCTGATGGCACAAACCACAATAAGATTCATAGGAAACTCTCAAAGATTTTAAAAGAATTTTATAAGCAGAAACATCCCTAGCTCGGTCTAATAGAGACAGTGAAGGTACAAAATGAAAAAAGAAAAGGACAACTAAAGGACTTTAGATCTTTAAATGTTTATAGGTTGAGAATGGTCTGAGCAATCTACTCAGTTACAAATGTGGACGGCCCTTTTTGGAAAAAGCATGACACTGAGGGAAGAACCAAGAGCCACAGTGAATCATTCCAGGCCTTGGATCTGAATCAGGCAACTGATCACATGTGCCCAGACAGATTTCAGAACTGCTTTGGACCAGTAATTCCTCTATGCCTCCTGCTTTTTTCCTGTTTGAATGGGAGAGTCTATAACAGTGATCTATGTCCATCCCACCATTGTATGTTGGGGAAAGTGGTGGTGGGGAGCAGATAACTTTTCTCTTTAATTCACAGGTTTTAAGATAAAGAGGACCTGCACTTGAGGAATGGCGTCTCTCTGTATGATATCTTCTACATCTCCATCGGTACTTTGCACATGCTCTACCCTATGTCTACAATTGTCTTCCCTCATTTCTCTACCTGGTTAATTCCTGTTCACTCTCTAAGACTCAGGCCAAAATCACCTTCTGCATGAAGGCCTCTCTAGTTTCATCAGCTGGAGTTAATGGCCCTGTTCTCTGTCTTTCTTGCAAATGCATTACAGCCTTATCACCCTGAACTGAAATGGTTGACAACTTATCGGTCTCCTCCAGCATAAAATGATAGAATCTAGGTCTTATCTCTTTGTTTTTAGCCAAACTCAGTGAAAATTGTGCCCAACAAATATCTGATGATAAAGAAATAAAGGTGAGGCTATAGATAGTATAAAAAACTTGATAAGGGAGAGTAAATTAAATGATACACTCAACAACTGAAGCCTAGAGAAGGGGTTTGATAAGGTGAGCGTGGGGACAGGGCTCTGTCCTGGTGGCCACTGTCTTTTACTTGGTTTTGAGAGATCCAAATGTACTTACTAAATGGTGAGAGAATGCAGGAAAGACATAGCTTCCTTTTTTGGGGGGGAGAGCTGGGCATTTTGTTCTCCTGACATATAATCAGTGACCTGAGAAGTAACTCTCTTTAGCATTTAAGGACATATTACAGAACATAAAGGGGAAATCTGAACATTCCTAGACACCATCTCAGACCTAAACTTTCCTACTGGGAGAAACTAGTCTGGAAACTCATGCTAAGCTCTCTGAGATAAGAGACTGTCCTCTAAGTCACTGAGGGCACATAGTATGCACTAAAAACATTTTACTGATGATTGATTATTGGCATATGGGAAGGAAAGGAAGGGAAGGGAGAAGGGCAGGGAATATTCTGAATTTACTAATGGTGCTTTAATGAGTAAATTGTTTTTAAATGAATGGTGTGTTTGTAGAGTGAGAATGATACTGTGAGGGAGGTTTTATAACACTAGGAAAGTGATCCCCAATGGCTGTGTCCCTGAGACCTTTCTCCGGAAGGCCTCCTACATTTGGATGTGACCCTGTTCTCTCCCAATTCTTAGTAAGGACATCTCTTAATAGAATATGAGACAGACACCCAAGCCTCCATCCAAATGCCAGCAAGCCAGAGTCATGAGGGAAGATGACTCACATTGAGCCCAAAATAAGATTTATTAAAACAGTTGATATTTCTGTTCTTTTTCTGTTTCTTCCTGTGAGAATCTCATAGTAAAGACCTAAGATTTATCATAATTCCAGACCTCATAGGACTTATACAAACACAATATAGGGGGCCACCTATAAGACATGTTTTAAAAGGGACTGGTAAGACCTTGTCTCCCACCCCAAACCCTCTTAAGTACAAAGATGCCTCTAGTTACTAAGGTAGCTTTGTGAAAATTAGAAAAGGGTATTCCTTCCTTCAGAATGATACAGCTCTGTGCCAGGGAGCATGGGTTGGCGAGTGGGGTGCAGACTGGGTTTACAATCTCATGCATCCTCTTGGCTTTAAGTCCAACACAGAGAACAATCTATATTCTACATAATCGTAGATGACAGTCCTATTGGCCATGGAGTTCAGCAGGCCACCATCTGGGTTCCAATCTGTCCAATTGGAAGGAAATATTATTCCCTGTTTCATACAGTGTGAGCACTCCTGGAAGCTGAGTGCACATCGAGCTCCCCTCAGCCCTCCGTGCATTGCTCCTTATCAAATGACAGACTCAGAGGTCCAGAGAAGAGGAAGACAGAAGGAGAGGGAGTGAGTGCAGGCTGGCAGGTTCAGCTAGACAGTTACAGGACAGCACAGGACAGACCATGGTGATCACAGTAGAGGAGATGAGAAAGCCTCACTTACTTGCCAGTTCCGCTCAGATCCAGCCTTAGATCTGGGGAAGGAAGCTCAGGCGTGTGGCCTTCAGAGCATTATTTCATGTTGCTCACTAAATGAAGCTTCTGACTTCTCAGGGGTGTTTCTGCTTAACTGCCCAGTTTGTTCCCCCAGCCTAGGCCCTCAAGGCCTTGCACCTTGGGTTCCTGAAAGTCCCAGCATGGTAGCAGGTGGCTAAGGGGAAGTGAGATAAAAAAAGGAATAGAGGAGATAGAAGAACAAGATCTGAAGACCAATAATCCAAGTTTACCAAAAGGGTGCTGAGTGAGGAGGCTAACTTTTAAAAGATTTCCTCAAAATCTTAATCTTGAGATTATGACAAGGCGTGAAAGTTGCATGGGTCCCAGATCAAAAGTAAAGCCACTCTCCTTTCTGGGCACATGGTGTGGACTTGACCTGTGGGAAGGGAGCTACACAACACACAGGTTGGAGCAGCCATTTGTTACTGGGGCAGTTACTATTGTGGCTATTTGTCGATGACAAGGGATTCCCTCCACCCTGAGCTGGCTCCCATCTAGGAGGAGAAGGTCAGGGACCTCTTGGAATGAGAGATTTTCTACTTGATAATATTTAAGAGGGGAACAGTCAATGGTTTGTTTACAAAACACGTTCTGCTACTCTCAAAAAATTTTAGTTCTAGTCTTTGCATCTTGTGTATCCAATTGTCTATGAGATCAGCACAGTCCTGATAAGATGGAAAGACAAGCATCATGCAGCCACAATGACTGTCTTTCCTTCTGTACCTGCATGAAGGATATAGGCGGGGGGGCGGGGGGGGGGTTGCCCATATCTGCTTTCCCACTATTAACCCTTTCTCTCACAAATTCTGCTCACCCCGTGTCAAAGTCATTATCTTAGGATTTACTTATAAACATATGGTACATTGACAAGTATTCAGTCTATGTTAGCAGTACGTTTAACATTTCTAGCTGACAGCGTGCATGAGCTGTCAGATGCCTCGGCCTGTGACAGGCCTCAGACCCAGGGCTTCTTCCCTCCCCTGGCATCCCCCTCCCGCCTCCCACTACTCCCTCCTCCTCCTCCTCTTCTTCCTCTTTTTAAAGCTTGAATGAGATAGAGGGATCGGATAAACAGAAAAAGACATCAAAATAAGGACAGTGACAGAGATAGCGAAAGAAACTGAGTAAAGAGAAAGTAAAAGGAAACTGCCTGGTCAGGAGTCGTTGGGTTACTATGTCCCGGGAAGTCAAGGAGAGACAGACAGTGCTCATCAGAAAACCAGTGAATGACAGGAGTCAACATCCTCCCGGGCCCAGGGAAGTACATCACCTCTTACACACTTCCTGATAACTCAGGGGTGGAAGTCATAGCACTGATTATGAGCTGTGGTCTAGCAGCATCTAAAAACAGGGGTTGTCACAAGCTGCAGGGTAGATGGCCACCCTTGCCTGCTCCTAGTGTGATCTAGAATGACATGGAACTGGATGAACCACAATTACGTGTCTAAGAGCCGTGCCCGACCATATTTTCTTCAGGCAATATTTCTTTCTCTTAGTGGCTGTTTTTTGTTTTCTCTTATAAACATTTGTGGTTGTTTAGCATTGAAGATCAAGACAGAAAACCAAAGGACCCTTTCCTGATATCATTTCTGTAAATAGAAAGTCTCCATGTGTCTCCTGTGCCCCCTTCTCTGGGTGTACCACAATCTCTTAAGTACAGTGACATGACGAGTCGTACAAGAAGAAAAAGCAGCTTAATTAACTTTGGATCCCCTCTGTAGACATTAAAATTGATTCCAAACACTAAATTCTTTCCCAGGGCTTAAGAGGGAGTCTATTTCCTTAGGAAATACCGCCCTAGAGTAAGTAATTAAATTTGTTCAATGTAGTTAAAAGAAATAATACTTTGAGCTTGAATTAGGAATGCGGAGGGGGGGTATCAATTTGACGAAGAATTTCAGGCTGCGTTTCTCGAATCGCTAGAGAGAGAAATCTCCCATAGGTTGTATTTCAGGATTTCAGAAAACTGTGATAACTACTGGAATTAGCAGAGTTCTGAAGTTAAACACGACGATAACTTCACATTCCTTTTCCACAGATAGCTTTTGCCCAACACGCTGCCTGTGCTGGACAGAAAGAGCTGTACCACGTTGATCACTAGACCCACTGGGCCTGAGCTTGGGGAGACAGGGATCCCTGGCTGGGGCTTTCAGGGAAGGGACTTCAGGACCAGGGTGGTGTAGACAGGCGCCAGGAGGAGGCTGTGGTTTTAGGGTATTTGTTTGCTTGTTGAATTACTTGTTAGAATGGATTTTGTTTCTCTCCTCAGAAGAGATACAGATTGGAGATGAATTTGAGACGTTTTTTCAGAACAAAAATGCTACTCAGCTGAATTTCTGCTTTTGCCTTAGCCTCACGGCTGAGCTGGAGGAAATACAAGCACAACTGACTCTCACCAGAATGAAAACCTTTTTGTTTCTTGCCTGCCACAGAGACTTCATTCTGTTCCTGAGGAAGAAACAGTCACCCAAAGGAGTCCAGAAAAGTGGAACAATTTGGCGAATATTTTTGCTCTCACAACATGGGACCCTTTGCCTTGATAAATTATCTTCTCATTGTCAAGAAAAAAAAAAGACCAAACTTATAATCCTTCTCCTGAGAGAGAATCGTAAGCGATAGAAAGATAGAATTGGGTTTGGATAGACTCGGTTAAAGCATTGAAACATGCTAGAGTTTGAAGTAATGAAGCTTTTCCTTCAGATTTTTAACTTTGCTAAAAAGAAAAATAATAGAGTTTATGCTAACATCCTCCTGCTCTACTTAATAAATATATCATGAAGGCTCGACATCTGGAGCTCAGCAGCTAGGGCGCCAGCCATATGTGCCAGAGCTTGAGGGTTCGAACCCAGCCCACGCCTGCCAAAGAACAATGACAACTGCAACAAAAAAATAGCCTGGCACTGTGGCAGGTGCCTGTAGTCCCAGCTACTTGGGAGACTGAGGCAAGAGAATTGCTTGAGCCCAAGGGTTTGAGGTTGCTGGGAGATGTGACGCTATAGCACTCTACTGAGGGCGACATAGTGAGACTGTGTCTCAAAAAATACATATATACCATGAAATTGAGGAAGGAAATAAGACTGTCCCATTTTGCCTTAACAGTTATAAAAACCACACTTTTACAAAAGGGATATTGGGGTGTCTCAATTTTCTCCATACAGCGTTAGCTTAGTGGCAATGATATAAGACAAACCTCATGGAAAAGAACATGTCCACCGCTTTCCTCTTATTTCTAAATGTGGTGAATAGCACATTCGTGTTATTCAAAGCAGACACTTAGATAAACAGCAGTTGACCATGGGGGTAACAATATGAGAATAAACCACGTGTATTACATGTTTACCTTGCACATCATACAACTCACCCATTCATTCATTAACTCAGTACACTGCATCAAGTGCTCACTTTGTGCCAGGTTCTTTGCTAACTTCCAAGAATACAGATCTAAATAAAACAGAGTCTGTTCTTCAGGAAGGTCTGAGCCTGGCTCAGGAGATTATAAATACTAAAATGTGCAATTTGACAACATAAGCAATATACAAAAATGGAGCATAGAGGAAGCACTACACAGAGGTACTTAACAATACCATCTTTGCAGAGAGAAGGAATAAATAACTTTACCCCGTAGCATTTGGAGCCGACTTCCCAGCTGAAATGACTTTTGATCAAGGTCTTGAAAATTAAAGGTGTGGCAGGAAGGCTGTTCTGATGGAGGGAACAGCATTTGCAAAATACGCAGAGGAAGAAAAGCACAGGCTGTGTTTGGGAAGCAGGAAAGAACTTGATGTGAGTGGTGTGGAGAGTGCCTGGCAGTGGAGTGGGACGTGGATCTGAACTGTGAAAACTCTTGCATGCTGGCCGAAAATTTATATTTAATTTTTAGGAAAGAAAACTATATGAAATGGATCTCTACTTAAATCAGCTCCCTTTATTTTACACTTTGATGCATCCCCTGTGCCCTAAAAAAGGAAAAACAACCCTAATAGAATATAGCCAACCAAAAGCAAGAAAAAACATCTTTGTGGATCACTGCAAAGAAGTGAGTGGAGATGAAGCTGTGGGTTTGCAGGGCTCTGGGCCCAAACCAGGCAGTAGAGCAAAGGAGCCTGGCTCTTCTAGGGTGACAGAAATGAAGTGTCTATGCAAGAGTCTGTAGAACAGGCTGCCTGTTGAAATCCAGGTCTGCCCCTTGCAGAAGCTGTGGAACTAGGGAGACCCAAGACCCAGCCACCCAGCCTTTTAACCAAGAACTGATTAGAAGTTCAAAGCTGATACAAAACCAGCTAATTCAAAGTCGGCATTTGACTGGCTCTGTAAAAATCTCGGTTATCACTTTAGGGAAGGAGCCTCCAGAATCTCATCAAAGACTTGGCTGTGGACTGAGAGTGCAGGGCACTGTGCAAAAGCATCCCCTAGTCTTCTCGACTGGATACAAAAGAAAGCAAAACACATGAAACAAAACAAAATGCCTTCATTTAAAATGAGGCTGCAGGGCGGCACCTGTGGCTCAGTGAGTAGGACGCCAGCCCCATAGTCTGAGGGTGGTGGGTTCGAGCCCAGCCCCGGGCCAAACTGCAATAAAAAAAACAGCTGGGTGTTGTAGCCGGTGCCTGTGGTCCCAGCTACTTGGGAGGCTGAGGCAAGAGAATCAGCTAAGCCCAAGAGCTGGAGGTTGCTGTGAGCTGTGACGCCACAGCAGTCTACTGAGGGCAGCAAAGTGAGACTCTGTCTCAAATGAATAAATAAATAAAAGGAAGCTGCAAATTCTCCAAAATGTATCTGGAAAGTGAGTGCTAAGAAAAACAAACAAAATCAACAATTCACTCTGGTTGAAAATAATTTTATGAAGCAGTGTGACAAACGTGTAAACAGTAAGATGATAAACAGTGAGAATTAAACAGTAACAGCTAAGGTCATTAAAGACATGGGAAATGAATTAGATCCATTAAAAGTGAACAAATATTATGAAACAAGCCAGGGAGAAATTGAATAAGATATATAGTATGTCAGTTACCTTTGGCTGTGTCAAAAACCACCCCAAAACTTAGTCGGCTAAAAAACAAACCTGTATTATTTCTTGGGAGTCAATGAGTTGTCTGGACAGTTCTGCTGTGAGCTGGTGTGGCTGGCTCTGGATAGTCCAGGACGGCCTCCCTTGCCTGTCTGGGGTTTCATCTGAGATCTTGGGGACAGCCAGGGTCTCTCTCTTTGTGGTCTCTCCTACAGGGGGCTAGCCTCGGCTTGCTTATATGGTGATAGCTTTTCCCACAGCCAGAAAAGAGCAAGCTCCAAAGCCCAAGTACTTCTCGAATCTTTTTTTTTTTTTTTTTTTTTGAGACAAAGTCTCACTATGTTGCCCTGGGTAGAGTGCAGAGGAGTCGCAGGTCACAGCAAGCTCAAACTCTTTTTTTTTTTTTTTTTGCAGTTTTTGGCTGGGGCCAGGTCTGAACCCACCACCTCCAGTATATGGGGCCGACACCCTACTCCTTGAGCCGCAGGCAGTGCCCTACTTCTCAATTATTTTTTCTTTTTATTAAATCGTCGCTGTATACATTAATGCAGTCATGGGGTACAATGTGCTGGTTTTATATACAATTTGAAATATTTTCATCAAACTAGTTAAGATAGCCTTCATGGGGTGGCACCTTTGGCTCAAAAGGTTTGGGTGCTGGCCCAATTTGGTGGTGGTGGTGGGTTCAAACCCAGACCCAGCAAAAAAAAAAAAAAACAACATAGCCTTCATGGCATTTTCTTAGTTATTGTGTTAAGACACTTATATTCTACATTAGTAAGTTTCATGTGTACCCTTGTAAGATGCACCATAGGTGTGGCCCCACCAATTACCCTCCCTCCACC